>JABVXS010002034.1:0-10279 GCA_013365335.1 Madathamugadia hiepei | reverse complement strand
AATACCTTAGCTCAACAATATCCAGTGATGGTCGTGCTAACGAAGAAATCAACGGAAGAATAGGGGCCACCTGGACGAAATGGCGAAGTACAACACTTGTGATAAGAAGATAATTGATTGCCTTGAGTTCAAAATACACATGACTGTCATCTGTCCAGTGGCTATATATGAGGCCCAATGCTGGCCAATGACAAGAGAAAGAGAACACAAACTCGCTTCTATGGAGACGAAAATCTACGATGGATGTCGGGATAACTCGATACGGGATAGCTTCCATCACTGACAAGAGTTGCTCCTCACATGGCATGGTCACTCCCCGATGCAAGAAGCTTCCCAAGATAGAACTTAAAATAGAAGTAGAAGGAAAAAGACCTCGAGGAAGGGCAAGACACGTTTACTCGAGACGTAAAAATCGCTGGATTAACAACTGACATAGCACAGAACCGAGACGTATGGAGACAACACTCCAATGTAGCAGACCCTGCAACCAAGTGGGACACACGTTAACATGGAAAAAAATATTGAGGAGTCAAGTGAACTTTATCGTAGGAAGATTATCGAAAAATTATCCCATGAGAATTAGCTTAAAAGTATAATTAGCGAAACTGTAAGTAATCTCATAAAAAAGCAATAAGGCCTGGAAGTATAATAAATCATTTCCGGTGAAATAGGATGAATATAAAACCAAGGAAATTAGCCTTAATTAGCAAATTGAAATAATTATACTTGAAAATTGGCAGTGTCTGAAATGACATTCTGTAAAGTGTCATCAATAATTCAATTTCAATGAAAAAACAATTTGAGGTAATCAAATAATGGTAAAAATATAATGGTGAAATAAATGGATATAACACTGAAAAAAATCTAATTAGTTTTATTAAAATTTTTAAAGCTAAACAAATAAAACTGCAACAAAACAATTTCAAACAAATTAAAAAAATTTAATGCTCTTTTTTTCTGTTAATAAACAGTAACATTTTAACAGAATTTTAGAAATACAAGTACAAATTGACACTTTTAAATTTTACAAATTTTCAAAATTAACTCACCAGGTGATCCAGTAATGCCACCTTTCGGTAAATCATCCACTTTGATAATATTAACCGTCAAGCGACTTGCTTTTTTTTCCAAACATGAAGTTATATGTAATTTTCCTAATTTCTGAAATTTTTTTATTCTTTGGTGAAAAAATGTGAAATTTTGCAATTAATGCATAAATTCTTGTTTATTTTAATTTTTGTTCAAAATTTTCTCACTAACTTGGCAATATTGTAATTAGTTTTATCAATGATTGGTAAAGTTGTAATTTGGTGATGAATTTGGAGATAATGTTTGTGTGTTAGCTTGTACGGCAAAGTAATGAACTGAAATGCCTTAAATGAAATTTGAAATGCACAGGAAATGAATTTTGTTCATTGTCTGATGAAAGTCACCAAAGCACGGAAAGCCCGCTTTTTGAATCGCTTAAAAAGACGTAAAATTAAATACAAAATTCCATTTTTATGAAAAATTTTGATTGTGAAAAAAGCAAAAGAAATTTGAAGGAATAGTAATTTTGTAGAATATTGCTTCAATTAAATTTATGAATTCTAATAAACAACTTCCGGGTGAATTGCTACAGGAAAGTTGATCCGCTATTCTCGTCCCCAGTCTTTACTTACACAATCCCTGTCCCCTGCCAGAAGAGTTCTTGAAGTTATCGTTTTTATTTAACTTCTATCAAGAACCACTTATCAACTCTTATCACTTCTATCCTTTCCAATACTCAAAATTTTTTGAATTCTTTTGAATTCAAAAAAATAAATAAATTTTAAATTTTTTTTTTTTTTTTAATTATTTTGGAAATAACAAGTTTGAAGAAGGAAGCTATAAGATTTTCTTCAAAAAAAGGAACTGAAAAATATTACTGTGACTCCAAAAGAGAACATTGTCCAAAAATTAATTTTTTAACTTCGCCTTTTCAAATCAATTAACAGCAATATTTCCAAGTAATTTCAATTTTTAAAAAATTTTTAAATAAATTTTAAATGTTTTGTTTTTTAAATTATTTATTGATTTTATTTTTCCTTCAACAAATTTTACGTTTTATTTATTCATTCATTTCATTTCAATTCTATTTTGTCTCCACACTTTTAGAACAAAGCAAAATGAGCTTTTTCAATTTAAAAAGATTAAATAGAACTTTAAGTTAGAAGAGTTAAAGAATTTAAAGTAAAAAAAATTCCATCAATCACGCCAATATTGCTCTTAAAAATTAAAAAGCCTAAAAAAGAAATGCTAACTTTAGACTAAATTTTTCATTGCTCAGAAAAAACAATTTTCTAGACAAACTTCGCAAAGAACAAATTAAAATCGATGAACTTTCCTTTTCTCTCTTTAATAGTATAATTGAAGCTAAAATTAGTTTTCCGATACTATTTGAAAAATTACTTCTCTGACACTTAAATACACTTTTATTGATTCCTTTCTTTTCCCTTTTCTATTAAATTTCCAAACAATTTGAAAATCCTTTAATTAAAAAAATTTTAAAAAGCCAAAGAGTATATCTTTTCATAGTATGCTTTTCATGGTAGAAAAATCTTTGATATTTGATGAAATTTCATATTTAGTTTGTTAACAGAAAATAAAATTTCCATTTGTCTTTTTTAAATTTCATTCTTTTTTTGACAATAGGTTGAGGAAGCTGAGCAGTGTTAAAATGAATCGTAAAAATTGAAGAAAAATTGAAGGAATTTTGGACCTTTGAATCGATGCAATATTTCAATTCCTCCACAATTTTCACTTCTTTTTTCAATCGTAATTCACTCAAACTTTTCAGTGACACTTGCAATTCACCAATGATAACGTCTTTTTGCAGTTTCTGCGTTGATTGATGGTATACCATAATTGCAAGGCTTTTCTCATCCAAATCCTTCACCACAACATTGTCGAAGAAAAATTCCTGCAAAAATTTGGTGAATTTTGCTAATCCACTACAATGGGCATGGCCAAAGTATTAGCAAAAAATCAATATTGCTATTTTTCAACATTCATCCAGAAAAAGCAATATTGCTGCTTGCTAATATCCTGTCCAAAATCGACATTCTTTCAGAGTAATGTCCCTATAAAAATGTTCTGTGAACACTTTTCTAAAATTCTGAAAACTTTTAAAGAATAAAAATTAAAACCTATCATTTTCATTTAAATCAGCTAAATTTACTCGACAATCCCAGTTCCATCAGTAAATTTATAATTAAATTAGAATGAATTGAAAGAAGTTTCTTGGTAAAATTTAATACTTTGTCTGGAAATAAACTTTTTAAAAAGGATCTACGATCAGCTAGTTCCAGATTTAACTATTTTCCAACTTTGCTCCTTCTAAATAGCAGTAGTAAGGTAGTTTTCTTTTTTTCTTTATCCAACAATATTTTCATTCCAGAAAAAAATTTTTTTTCAATGCACGACACTACTTTCAAAATGCTTCTTTCATAAAATTTAGATTTTTTATGGAATTTAAAATCATTTTGCACCTTTCTATGATATTTTTCTCAACTTTTTTCTATACAAATTATCTCAAAAAACGCGGGCATTTTCGAATGTTTGAATGAAATTTTAAACATTTAAGAGATCTTGTCACTGTTATCATCATCAGCATTATTGTTATCAAGTTTAATTAATGAACCATTCAAGTAACCTGGTTGAAGGCAACGTCACGCCCACGTTTTGCAATCGAACTCTGTGATTTGCCACCTGGTATCAGCGACACTTTACAAAACGCATGGATCTCTAATTCAGGTTTCAATTTACCTGCCAACCCTGAAAGATTTTCTCTTTGTCTATCGTAATTAATTAACAAGTCAAGTGTGCTCCAGAGCTTATCCTATCTTTTTCAATTTGTGGCATATTCTGTTTCCAAGTATAATATCACGATTTCGGAACTCACAAAAAATTGTATTACGATTACAGCATACTTTCTCTTCTCTCTCTTTCTCTCCCTCTCTGAATAAAACATCATGGTTGTAAACTTCGAAGATATGCAGTAATATTATGGCTCTAGTTCTTTTCCACAAGTTAATATCACGATTCATAATCACAAATCATCGTTTACGTCCATGCTTCATTCAACCTGACCATTATAACAAAATCATTTCGTGTTAGCGATTTTTTTATTCAAATTTAATATTTGAAATTTGAGAGTGAAAAGAAAGGTAATATAAGGAATGCAAATGATGCAGTGGAAGTACTACCTTTAAACTTTTCCTTCTCTTTTTTTGACTCTTAATTTCCAAAACAAACTACCTCACTCATTTTACTGAAATGCTAATTATTTTTCATTAAGTTAAATTTTTTTTAATTTGATAGACAGATGTAAAACACTTATTTGTACTTGCCCGACTAACTGAACTAGTCGGATTGAATGAGAAAGGAAATTAGCAAAATTGATTTTTAGTTCCACGCAACAGTTCGGCGAAGGAAACAAGTGAATCTAAGAAAGCACGGAAAGGATTGTTTGAAAATTTATATCAGAACACAAAAGGTTCATTTCCACAAGGTCTGTGACCTTTGAAAAGTACTATTTCCTTATTTCATTTGGAAAAAGAAATTTCATAGTTTAAAAATTATTAAATTGTTTCATTTCAATTAAATTATTAAAAATATCAATTTACTAGCTTTAAATTTTATTTGATATTAATTGATTCTTTATTTCGAAAGTCCCTGTAACAAATGCGACATTAGTAATTCTGATTCATCTTGAAGCTTAGTGAAGAAAATGTGCACACAAATACAAACCTTCTGCTTTCAGAATTGATACACGAAGACGTTTCCTAATCGGGAAATGTTGCAGTGAGCAATGTAGCAAACCAAGACCGAGCGGTCTTGGTTCATTCTCCACCAATGAGCTGCTGATTCGTACCGCGGAACGCTTCGGGATTTCCGGTACGGAGCTACTCGAAGTGGGTACATCCTGATGAAACGGTGCGGAGTCGGTTCCGCGTGTCATCTGTTCATCTGCATCATTGTCATTTGTTAACTGAAATTCTTTCAAAAGAAAATTTTCAAAAGTTTAACTGAGATTTTACACTGAAAGGAAAAAATTATTTGCCTTTCGTAAACTGCTTAAAAATTAATTTTTATTTTTCTATTACTAAAAAATTTCCATTAAAAAATTCAAAAAGGAAAAGAAAAAACTAATAATTTTCGTAAAAAAATTATTATATTTGCAAAGGAAAAAATTATTGAAAATTCAATCAAAACTTTCACCCAACAAATCTTTTTTCTACTTTTTATCGTTATATAACAGCGTCTTGCCCATTGTTGATGTAATTTCTATTCTTTTCTTAAAATTTAAATTTCATTGTTAAAAAATGGAAAAAACAGATAATTTTCAGTTAAATTTGTGCGGGTATATAAAGACAAAATATGAAAAATAGCAAAAAAAAGCTGGAAACTTTTTGAAAAACAATTTGAAAAAGCTTAAACTAGGAATATTAAATCAATATAGTTTCAATTTTTTCTTCATTTAATTGAAATACTTGGAAGTGGTAATTACAGAAGTATTAGTTAGATGAGCATTCGCTTATAAAACTTGGCCAATGACAGTAGCTCACTTAGCTCGGAGACTCCAATTCTCTTTTCGCTGTTTTATTTTTTGACATTTGAAAATTTGTGAGTGCTTAATTTAAAAATGCTGTTCATAAATGAACTTGGACTCCGTTCATCGACCTTTGCAAAAACTTATTAAAATTTTCAAAATTTTTTCACAATGAATTTGAAATTCTTTACGATAGGGGAATATAAAAATTTTAATAATTCAAAACACTTGACAAAAAGTTAAATTATCACTATTGGGAATTGTGAAAAAGTTGCATAGTCGATGAAAAAATTCCACAGATAATTTAAATTACTACCGTTAAAAAGCGATAGAAAAAATTCAAATATTTTAAAATATGTCATTGCGCAACTGATTTATTACTGATGGAAATTCCCGAGATTTCAATAATTTCACGCTAATTAATAGACTAAATTAATTATCAGTCAGCTATTTCACCTTTGAGAATTAGACAAATTTTTGCAAGTAGAACTACTATTCATTATCCGATAGCAATGGAAAGGGAAATGCGAAAATTCGATTGAAATTAATCAATGATATCCAACAAAAAGATAACGATAGCGGCAGCGGTAACAGTGACACTGATAGCGATAATAATGATAACAACAAATGCTGATGCTGAGCTACAGTGTGGAACGGAACTATCAAAGATTTATTTGTGAAAATTCCGACATTTTTTGTCTCATCACTAATTGATTAATTAAAATAATCGTTTGATAAAGTAAAGAGTTGAACTTAGGAAGGAATAAATTATTTTGTTTAGTGAATGATACGATGTAAACATTTGCATCCTCGATGTATTACAAAGATTAGTCAAAATAAAGCAAATCGGAAATCGTATTGGAATTTAAATGAAAGTTCGTGGACTCTTCGTTGCTGCTTCAACTTTTAGTTTAATTTTTAACATCTAACCTTAGAAATACGGTAAGAAACAAGTCCATACTGCTCAAACTAGTTTAAATTTATCAATTCATTTGCAAGTTATGGATCTTTTCGTTTTTTATTAGGAACTCATGTGAAATCAAAAATTTTAATGCTATCTTTAAATTTGTAAATAAGTTTCAAAATCTTTGTTAGCTGTGCTAGTAGCAAATCAATTAGCATATCAATGATCAAAGATTCTTCCAATTTTTTTGATTTAGAAATTTGAAAAAAGCGAATAATGATTTGCAGGATAAAGAAAATTGAATATCTGAATTTCATGAATTATTTCGACAGCTTATTTAATTTCAATTTACACTTATTTGGACAAAGATTGAAGAGATATCAGTCTCCACGATCCCATTGAATTCTTATCAAAAGTGAAGTTATGTTCATCGTTGATAAGTCACTAATAATTAGGAGAGCTGTAATATGACAGATTTCAGTACAGGTGGTTGAAATTGCACAAAGTAAGGTTTAATTGAAGAAAAGAAACTGTAATGCATCGCTATTTCGTTTCTGAAATGATAAATAAATTTTAATTAGAAAGCCTTTTGCAGAAGAAAAAAAAAAGCCGATGAATAATATTTCGATGAATGAAATTTATGAGAAGGAAAACGGAAAGGAGAAATGGTTGACAAACCAATTTCGAATCTCTCATCACGCTATATAAATTAAAATGGAAGTTTCAAATATTGAATTTAGCAAAGGAAGAAAAGGAAAGGAAAACACTTTTGCATTTCAACCAGAACAAACCGATGGACCGGAAGATTTCTCGGTATCATTAACCGAGCCGTCGAAGGATTACTGATTTAGTGGTGTGAATAAATTGGGTTGGAGCATAAAAGTAAATCAGGCAAATGAGAAGAAAATAATGGAAGCAAAAGTTAGCAAAAAGCTTGTTTTGATTGGCACAAAACCGATCGATCAATAGGTAAACACCGACAAATGTGGTAAATTTTGTGGACAAATAACTTTTTAAGAAAGAAAAATTAAACAAATAGTTTTGAAATTCAATCATTTCAGTAAATTCACTTGAACGATTTGTTTTTCTTGACAGTAATTTTGAAAATTTCGTTCATCCGTTGTGTTCTTCCTAGTTGACGCATTCGTTTGCATGGATGGACGGATGAAATTCGTACGGAGAAAAATGTATGAACAAAATCGCTTTGTTTGAGAAATTTTTCAATTTTAAAATTAAACTGATAATCAAAACAACTAAAATCACATTTCTACATTATTTTATCAAATGAATGTATCAAAATAAATGAAAATGCTACCCAAAAAGTTTTTATTTCAGTGCAATTTTGATTACTATTATATTGAAGATCGAAATTGAAACTTTAATTTTGAAAAACAAAATTTTTGAAAATTTTCAATTAAAAAGATTTCTTGTAGAATTTAACGAAATTCAAAGAAAAAAAAAAACATTGTTTTTAAAAATCTATGTGTCATACTTGACACATAGATTTTTACGGAATGGCTTGAAAGATTATTTTATAGTATGCAATGGAAAATATTTGGTTAGGAAATGCAAATTAAATTGAAGATAATCTATCGGTATACCATTTATTCATAAAATTCTTTTTCAATCAAAAAAAAATAATTAAGGGATTTCTTTACCATTTTTTTGGCTAACGTGGCTTTTTTAGACGACACAAGTATTTCCATTAACTAACATTTTTTTTGTTTTTGGGAAGAATAAACTTCAAAAAGTTATTTAAAGCGAGAAATTTGAGTCAAAAAGTACCACTGCTGCAGTTTGAAATAACTAATTGCTAAAACTTTTCATTTATTTTCTTGCCTTTTTGCAAACTTTTAAAAAAAACGGTAATCATCAAAAAAAAGTTCATCAGTGAGGCAGAAAGTATGCCAATTTGACGTGAAATATAAATTATCGATTTTTCTCACGCAACTTTAATTTATATTAAAACAACGAAAAGAATTAATTGATAAAAATGATGGAAAATTTTTGTGTTGGTTTGTAAAAAAAAGGAACGAAACTGAGAGAAGAGACGGAAAAGAAAAAAAAGTTGGGCAATTGTTACTTTTCCAGTTTATTTAGTAAATAAAACCAATAATTACAATAAAAGTTATTTTAAAATATTTAATTGGCATTGCTGGTATAAATAGCGATAATCTCAAAAAAAAGAGTGGAAAAAGAAACAAAGGAAATGATTAAACCTACCCAAAGTTGAATGCAAAAAGCGCCTTTAAGAGCAGACCACATCAGTGACGTAGGCGTCTCGTGTTCGTCACAATCTTATTTACTTGGCCTCTTTTTTGATTTCCTTCTTGTTTTGTTGTGCTCGGCCCTAATTTGAGAGCTTTTTCATGGCGAGAAAGAAAAAGTACGTGGAGGAGGGATGCGGGGGTGACGGGGCTTACCATTACACTTGTCACCGCAAATCAAGTTGGTCATGGCCAGAACTTTACTTTAGAGTTCCCGCCCACTCGTTTTTTTACTTGCATGAAGTCATACGGCTAATTTATGAAGAAAAAGTAGTTTTCAAATGCAAAAAGTAACTGAGTGGGTGTGATAAAATTGCTTGCAGCAGAGGTATACGAATGATGTTCACTGAAGGACATTCTCGTAGGTTTTAAATTTCTGGATCAGTTAGATCTTAAACGTTTAGTTTTCTAATTTTTAACTTCTTCGACAAAGTAGAAGTTGAATGTTTAGAATTTTCTATAAGTTAATCAATTCTTTCAAACTTAGTGAAAGGAATGCAGTAAATTAACAAAAAGGAGGAGGAAATGGAAATTAAATTTAGTGTGCAATAAAAGGAGAAAATGAGAAACTGTCCCTAACAAATAAGTTACAACTTCAGTTTGCATTTCTCCTCATCCTTTACAGCTTAAGTGTAAGACTCTTCCAAATTCTTCTGAAAGAAATCTGATGGTATCAAAAATGGTAGATTTGTCCAGAAACGAAGTCAAGCGAAAATTATTAGTGTATATTGAAATATTCATAAATTCACTGAAAGTTTTGGAAAGAAATTTGAGTGTAAAGTGAATTTGACCGTTGCTTGATGAATATAATAGAAGTCAAGCTTGAAGCAGCACTCAATTTAGTTCCTATTAACTTCAAGTTCTTCAATATCAGAATGGGAACGATTGGCTAAAGATTGAATTGAAAAGCGTGGTAGCGTGAAATTTACAGGAACAGGAACTGTTTCCAGAAATGTGAAAAGGAGTTTGCAATGAAATTGAATTAGAACGAATCAAGTGAATTTGCAAGAAGCATGAGATTCTTGTCTTTGACTGGATTTCTGAGGAAAGCTGACAAGGCAGAGATATTCATACTCTACGAGGGACAACTTCTACTCACTTTGTGCCATTTAATATCACTTAATATTTCATTTCAACATTTATGCATTAAGTTGAAAAAGTTATTCAAAGAGACTGAACGTAAGAGTTTCAACTGCAATGCATGAAATATTTCAAAAAAGTAAAGTAGAACATCGAAAGTTTTGTTAATTTCAAATTTGATCAACAACGTTGAGATCTTCTAATTTTAGTGATACTAATTAAATGACTCCTCAACATCGCGTTTCAATAGTCTTGAAAATTCATTAATACTAAGTTGAAAGTAAAACACGATGGCTCCGTTGTCGTTCCTTAAAAAACAAATGTAGTTTCATAAGAAAAATGCAACTGGCAAAATTGTAATATAAGTAATTAAGGTCTTTGTAAGATAAGCAGTTAAGGTAATTAAGGTCTTTGTAAGATAAGTAGATAAGGTAATTAAGGTCTTTGTAAGATAAG
>JABVXS010002033.1:0-10282 GCA_013365335.1 Madathamugadia hiepei | reverse complement strand
GAATCGAAACATTTCCAGTAAATGGACATTTTTTGTCAATATATGTACCAGTTATGGCCTATAATTGAAACCAACACTGAAGAAAAACTTGAAACGCATTTTATTGTGAAACTTCATCGCATTTTTCAACGTCACCGACAAAAAGGTATGATAACGGTTAGCGGTGTTTTAAACCCCAATCCAACGTTTCGAACATAACGTATATATTTTTTTTCTTACCGATTCCCAACGTTCGTAGTTTATTTCTTAATGACTTTTAAATTTACAGAAGATCTATGAATTTAAGGTGAGCATTGCTGATACGAAAAGAGTCCCTGGTACCTATCACGCATTCATTGGCTAACCACTCAAAAGAACCATAAGCTTAAAGATGAAATACTGAGAACAAAGAAAAAAAAACGAAATATCCGAATTTCCAGATACTCACCTCACGCGGTGTTCTGAACCCCAACCCAACATTTCGAACATAACGTATATCTTTTTTGGCCTTCTTACCAATTCCCAACGTTCGTAGCTTGTTGTTCAAAAATACTGTAGGCTGTTTTTGAAACGCTCTTTCTGTTTGTTCCGCCATCTTTTATGAAACTTTCCAATTAATCCACAAACTTCAAGAACCCTGAAAATACTTTATTTTTGCCAGTTCTACAGAAAAAAAAACGCAAAATATACCAAAAAAGACTTCAGGAAATTACAGCACTTCTGGAACGAATGACCATGAAGAAAAACAAAGTGCCAATCGTACGGATACTTTATTCATGCTTGTTCAACCTGTTCTCAATATATTCCGCTATTGCTGGTTCTAAAAATGTACTCACGAAATGCTACCACTAAAGAGCCAACAGATAAAGAATATCACATATAACTGAGCGTTTAACTGACTAATGATTGACGATATGAGTTCTGCCAAACTCTTCCAAAAGTGTATTCAATTACAAATTACGTGGAATGCCACATACTGAAAATCAAGCAACCTAGGACACCACCCTGATCCCTTCTCCTTGAAATGGATGAAAATTAAGTGTGACAAAGCACGTTAAATTCGTGTCATGTATGCATTACTTGAATTCTATTAACCGAAACCGTACGGGAAACATTCCCGCTCTGTAATTTTTAGGATGAGCTGATTATACCTCAACGTAACACAGGTCCAATCCATACACAATTTAATGAAACCACTATTCTGCAATCAAAACCAGACACGGCAAAGGGAAAACCCACCACTCCCTCACATGAAACTCCAAATCATGGGAACCTAAAACCAGGCACAATTCTCAATGGCACCCGTGCGGCCCGTTAAATCTTAACAAGTTCTTTTAATCAGTCAGAAATTATGGAGGTTCCATACGATTATGAGAGCTGCATGACAACAGTCAGTTGTGGGGATATAGCTAGTGGTCATTTTAAATCGTTTAATTAAATTATTAAGGGTGAATCAAATCATATTACATATATATGAATATCATCGTGAAAAAATTTATCTTCTTGCTTGGAAAGACTGTCCTTGTATTCGATCCACAAAAAACACCAAAGAACAAAACCCTGAAATGATCTTAGTTAAACAAAGAGATGAAATCCAAAGAAGTGTGCGTAACTGTAGAACTGTCGAAGTGTGACTGAAAACAAAAGGCTGGAGAGTAACTAACCAACACAGTAAAGCACAGGAATAATGCAAACGATCGGGAAAAGAACGGCCAAGAACTGTGATGGGAATGCCTTCCTGATAATGAAGTCCTGAGGCATAAAAGGCTAAACATTTTAACAAAATATTAGGTCCTTAACATATTCAAGGCATAATTGCAGTTGTTGTCTTTTTAGAACAAAATCATTACAGTTGCATCATGAATTTATGGTAATACGGATAACCTAACTGACAGCTATCTAGTGCTACTTGATGAGTATAATGTTTAAGATCTTCAGTCAGCTTTGCATAACACTAACCATAACATAGATCCAAACAAGAAGGTACGGTAAAATCGTAGCAGAAAGAGCAAGCAAAAAATATCCAGCGCATAGATCTGCGGCAACCATGAATGTTTAATCAAAAAGATTTTCCAAAGTAATTTCAACCTTATTGTTTACTTTTCCGTGGAAAAACGCGAAATCCTTCATCCATCTTAGTTGCGGACAAGCAATGTGTATTTAAATTACTTTGGTCGTTTTATTCCGGATCTTGCCAACAATCGTAAGATCACAATTTCTATAGAAATGTCCTTTTTAAACCTGGTTTCAAAAAAATATAAACCGGAACAGTGAACCATGTTATAGGTGAGTCGAGGTCAATTTTATGCTTCTGGAAGCTGAAAAATTTTCCTTGCCTCACGAGGACATAAGATTATTATAGCAACTTTTACAATAATTCACAGAATACGAGAAAAATAAAACTGTATTTATCAGCAGTCAGGAAGTTACTGTCCAGAAAATCGCTTAATTTGTTATAAACATTATATCATTTCTGAATTTTAAAAATTGTGTTTTCTCTTGTTTGTCTTCTTTTGTCGTCTAACGTGGTTGTAGTTTGAAAAGCAGAAATTTTTTTTCGAGAGCAAATGTGATTGGCTCTTTCTTCAAATATTTTGAAAGGCGTTTTACATCACCTAGAGAAACAGTAGACTACAACTGCTACAAAAAACTGACACGGATCTTGAACTTGCTACTGCATAATATGTACATCAGCAAAATACCCATACAATGACATGCATGTTCATTCTAATTTATTCATGACAGTAGAAAGGATTTCAAAATAGCACTTTCCATCAAATCCTTTCTGTTCCAAGTACTTCATCAATTTAGATGACACAGTGCCGTCAGATGGATAAAAACCCATTAAAGATGCATCACAATATGCGAGCCTAAAATTTGCTACAGCTTGAATTAGGTTATAAGAAAAAAACTACCTCTCCACCATTGAAATATAACTAGAATAAGATGAATTATAATTTCCAGTTAAATTTACTAAACAAAATCATTTACAGTGAACGAGATCATTGAAAGAAATTTTTCATAACATCATTCACCGAAATATATAAATTCTAATCATACGAAAGAACCTATCCATTGCAAAATCGATACCACTGATCTAAAAACACGATGAAACTTACAACCGAAAAATGACGGCAACCGCAAGGTCGCACATCTTCCGTTCAATAACAATATTTCTTGCCGATAGTCGAAATGTGGAAATGATCTTTAGAGCCTGCTGTCCACATCCATTTATACTTAACATTTCCTCCAAATTTCGCCAGCTGTTAATAGAAATGTACGAAATAAAAAAGAACTAATGACATTACAGATTTTTCCAGCATCCAAAGTCATCAATTTTACAATTTTTACGATAAAAACTTTCCTCTATGTCATGCAAAAACTAGCAATCTGAATCGTATGTGCTCAGTGATACCAAAACTTGGATTAATTCAGGTAAAACACCAAGTAGTCCAGATAAAAAATACAAGAAAAAGCACTGTGTGTTTCTTTGTAACGCAATTAGAGCAATAACCTATGCAATGCTTACGGAAGAAAAAAAATGTGGAACTTACCTTTGTTTTAATAACTCATTCAGCACGAAAATTCGCCGTTTTGCTTGATCAACATTGTCAATCAATGGAAGAGACATAATTCCCTCAATCTTTTTGTTAATAGGTCGATCGCCTGCATAAAATTGGGCAATAACAGATCTTACGTCATCAACTATCTCATTTTCATCATCTCGTAAATTCCCCCTGCGACGATATTGCAAGTAATAAATTGTTTCTGGACCACACCATTCCCTTGAAAACGTGAAAAAAATCAATTGAATCAGTTTCACTTCTGTCTGGAAGTAAAAAACAAGAGATCAAAAAAAATCATGCAGCAATATTTCAGTTAAAAAAAGAGTACTTACGACAGTACTCTCCGGTATATTTCATAGAAATTTTCTGGAACTTTATTACTAAGCTGTGAGCTAAGTGGTTTGGCTTCAATTATTTCTGGAAGCCATTTCAGTTTATTTTGCTGGTACTTGTTTCGTATCCTAACTAATTTTTCATTTTCTGAAAATTGTTCGTACTTCTTTGCCTGAAAAATGAACCCATTTAGACAATATTGAAACTTCAATTGCTAAGGAAAGAAAGAGAAAATTAAATGGAAGCCATTAAAAGGAATATAAATCATGACCAACTAAATAAAATTAAAACTTGAACCTTTGATTTTTTTAAGAGAAAAATCAACACACCATTTTTATATTCATTTCCGTGACAGTTTCATCCTTAAATTTTATTGTGGGCATAACTGCACGTTTTTCACTGTTGAAAACTGCGGGTCTTATTGCAAGATAAGACTGGGAAAGATTGTAAAATTCCTCACGGTCATGAACACGTTTTTCTTCATCCGTCTCGGTCTCGTTATTATGGTCTTCATAATCCGGATCTGCAGCGTCACCAATCTGAATAAAAATCAGCAAAATCATGATGCAGTAACAAATGAAAACAAAACAGATTCACGAATAGAAAAATAACATTTCTGCACTTCTTCATTTTACCATTTTCATTGTCAGAGTTGATAAGACAAAAAAGAGACAAAAAAATAATAATAGTAATGGTGGCAGCTCAAAATTGAACTCATTCAGATAATATTGAAACTTGTCTGGAAGATTAAAAAGATTATAAAACTACAGCTGACAAATCATTATTATAAACCTATTAAGCTCTGTAAGTACCAGAGCAAATGAACACTTCTTATTTTTCAAGCACATAAATAAAGAAACACATGCCGTGAAATGTAGTGAAAGCTAACCGTGCTCAAAACTAGACTGAAAGCAAAGAAACAAATAGTGACTATTGAAAGTGTTCTCCCATCATGGAAATAAAATTAAACCCTTACTTCCAATTTTTCGAGTGATGTGATCAGCTCCTTATCTTCAATTAACTCAAAATGACAAATGTTCTGTTGCTTTTTCATGATGTCTCCAGGGTCCAAATCAAATACTTTTACTAAAAAAAATATTCTCGCTACTTGACTACTGCATCTGTTGTAGAGCTTTATTCAAAGTTTTTTTAATTGCTCTGACAAAACAATAATCATGAAATGTACCTCAAAAACAATATAATTAAAATGAGAAATTTTTAATCCGGAGAAAATCAAATTATGATAAATCAATCGAGCACAAACATGTAAAGTTACCTCGCTGATCGCCTCTTATCCACAAAGGTTCTGTTTCTAACTGTGACCTTATCACAGAAGAACGTAAAAAACAATTTTGGCAACAAAATTTATCAATTTCGGCTGATCTTTCGTACACCTGGAAGTTCAATTGAAGAATCAACTGAGATTTGAAAATAATTCCTTCAATTATGCAATATATCTCAAATGGCATTTTAACTGTGCAGAGCGTTTACTATAAAAGCCAAAAACCATTTACCTTCTTATTTTTCAAGTCAATTCGATACTTCTGGGAATTCTTCACTTGTACTGGATTATTACAGAGTGGGAAACCACAACATGTACCAAGGTAACGTTCTTCGATAACTTCCATCCAGCTGCTTTGATCCAAACTGTTCAGCTGCAAAGTAACTTCTTGGATTGCCTTCAACCAATGAAAGACACAACTTTGGCAACAAGTCCAAATACCATTTTTTGCAGTGTTGTTTCGTCGGCACATTCTGACAAGGCAACGATGGCGTTGTAAACAGTCTTACGTAATCGTTGTTCCTTGACCAAACGATTCTTGTCTTCCCCCACCGTTCCTGCATCCATGAGTCTCAAGCTGCAACACGCTTTTTCACGGTGCGCCATTTAGATCACAACGCATTGTAACCTTTCGACCTGGTTGGAACACATGTGGACATTTGGGCATTTTTAGTAACGCCATTGGAGTTTTGATTTTGCCTGTGATCAGCCATAATTGAGGCAGAGCATGTTAGGTCCTATTAATGAGTGAAAAATGGGGAGCAGGAAGATTATATACTTGGTTTGAATTTTGAAGCGTGGCTAAAAATTAGAGGGAATTTTTGAAGAACAGTTTGTTTTTATCGAATTATGTTTAGATTTTATCGGTATTGAAGAGAGGCAAGATGAGATCGGTAAAACATGGAAGAAGAAAATCTCGCCGACGCATTAATTATAGTAAAAGTTTATCTGTTGCTAAGAAAAAAGCGATGAAAAGGCAAAAAGCAATGGATGGCATAACGTGGTAACTTTGTGTATGATGATACTTATTCAAGAATTTATACTTCTCTCTTTCCTTTCTCCGGACACAGGACGGCGAGGGTAATTTTGTGAAACAGCCGATCATCTTCACCCTGAGTCTAATTAGGCCCAATTTTGAGGAAACCTCATATCGTTTTTTTGCTTCAGGTCTGTTGTTGCTGTTAGTTAATATATTCTCTGCTCTGTAATCGCAACAAGCTTTCCTGTCGTATTAGTGAAAAAATTAATTTCTATTTCTCATTAAATATACTATCCGACACTGTTGTCTTGTGTGTTTATTAACAAATTACAGTAAACAGATGCGCAAAGAATGGAACAAGACTGCTACAATCAAACAGAACATGAAAGCAATGGGACTTGCTTACGACTCAAACAAATTGTTTCCTTTGCGTCAAAACATTGTAATTCTTACTCTTCTTGCAGTGGGTTTGATTAAAGATATCGGTTTTCTCATTGCTGACAGGACATTTGAAAGACCTGGTATATCATGTTTCATCTAAACAGCACTGCACTTATTTGTAGAGCAAAAATAGTGAAGAAATGGAAATCGACGAATCGAAATTGTACGGATCGGTTAAATCCCAGATGTTAAAAACCGTGAGTTTTTTGAGTATAGCGTCACTTGATATAATGCGTTTTTTTTCACTTCACTGGAAATTTTTTAGGGGAATCTGAATGTTTAGGCAAGCTGTCGTCATAAATTTAGATCCTTGTTCCTCTTGTTCGATCGATTTTTCAATGAGTTCCCTTTTTTCGACCCTTTTTCACAACTTCTTTCCAGTTTGTTCGGAAAGAAGTTGTGTTTTTAATCATCGTCTCAAGTCACTAGCTGGTTAGGCTGTGACTCGCTTCGTCTCTCTGCTTTCATCTTGCCCAAGGGATCTCGCGAAGAGCACTTTGGTGAGTATTGGTCTTGATGTGACATCCTCAATGGGCAACACCGTCTAGTCACAGCACTCAAACCTCTCCGCCACTAAAAGGCTCTCACCATGGAAAGGAAAATTTAGATCATATATCCGATTTTGAGAAAAGTCATCAGGAGGATCATGAACGAGGCTTTGTTACCTTTGCGGTTAATCTCATGATTTCCGAGCTTGAACTTTGTCATAGCATTTGAAAATTTGCAGGAATCAATCAATGATGGATCCAAAATTGCAAAGGTAATTGTTGCTTTGCAAAAAGAAGTTGAGAAAGAAGAGAGAAGGCAGAAAGAGGGACGCAGATACCGTTTGCTGGCTTCAGACATCGAATTTTGTGTTTGTATGATAGATAAGCACGGCTCTGATTATGAGGTAAGGATCTTTTGATTGATCTTTTCGCATTCAATGATTATTTTTTACATAAATATTGGCCTCTGATATTTTAAATTTCTTGAATATTGCTACTTTTAATTTTGTACAGCGTTTGCTTTTTTATTCATGTAAACTGAACGTATCAGATTGTTTAAATAAATGTGCTTTAGTCTTCCTGTGAGTTGTAAAAAGTCGATGTTGAAATTTTTTGTCATTGAATTTAGCATGATTTTTTGTTAATCAAAAAAATTTTGTTTTTGCATGATAGAAAACCTTAAACTTTCTAATGCTTTAGAAAATGAGTCGTGATGCAAGGAATATTTATCAGGATACATCGAAACAAATACAGCGGAAAATTCGGATCTTCAGACAAAGTCCCGAATACTTAAAGTATGTAAAGCTAATCTCATAGATTGCATAAGTTGCAAAAATTGGAATTTCTCCAAAAATATGTAAATAATTTTCGTCATGAAATAACTTGAAATATTGTTATCCATCAAAACTTTTTAGTGTGGATTTTTGATCTGTTTTATTTTCAAATTTTCTGCAGCTTCTTTTGTCCAGATTGTTATCCATAAAAACTTTTTGGAGTTCGAGTATTGAAATATGTAGAAGTTTTATTATCGTATGCTTTATGAAGTGTGGTTTTGTTATGATCTGTATTCAGTTCATACGCGTTTGATGGAAGATCGCGATTTATTTGATGTTTCCAATGGTCAGAAATTACGCAGTCTGATGCCATATAAACCCATAAAGCGACTTATTTTGAAGTGCTCCAATTCGCATTAATATTTTTTAGACTGAATCATGAATTCGGCAACGTTTGCATTGTTATGCTCAATATTTTGCTATAATACCGTTATACAAAGGATTCGAAGTTCCAGTAGGACAGCAATTCGTATGGGCATTTGATTTTTAGCCAAAGATGAGATTTGAAATTCAGGTCAAAATGTTCCCGAATAACTTTTTGCAGTCACCAGTTGTTCAGTCAGATTTCTTGCATGATGCCAGTTTCAATTACTTGGTATTAGTCTTATTGAATTGATATTCACGGGCTACGATAACTTGAAATTCTGTCATAACTTCATGTCAGTTTCGTATGCGAAACATCAACGCCTCAGAAAACCGTTATAAATGGTAAGCATAACATCGATCGATTTTGTTGACCGAAATATTCAAAGAGAATGTTGCAGTGGTAGTTAATTATGAGAAATTGAGTTGATTGTGCGTGAATGATGGATGAGCAGCGAATTCTTATCACTTTCAGCCAGATTTTGAGTACTTCTAATACCTGGTTAAAGTTATCATAGCTGTTCTACCATTACCAATTAATTCTTGGACACTTATATTGTGGTTATACTATTGGGATATTGTAATATTGGGAATATCGTAATAGGAGAAACTGAAGGAAGCTTTCGAGCAGATTTTTTGATTTGAATTTTCTTAAAGGGAATGGTGCATACAGTTGTTTTCAGTTCCTTATTGCAAACCCTTTGTCGAACCTTATAGCGAAGGCTTTCATTGTTCCAAAGATACGACTCCATTTCTCCTTCACGTATCAAGTAATCGTTTTGTAAACCTTATTGTAACGATTTTATCTCGTTTTAATGTCTCTACCAATTACGTAATTCCTTCTGTAGTATCTTCTGTCAATATATGATATCCGTCCAAGGGCCAATTGTTTAAATTTTTTGCAAATCCTTTGTCGAACTTTTTTGCGAAAACTTTGGTGAGGTAAATTTCTTAAGAGCTGTACAATGTTTGTAAGCAGATATTATCTGTAAAAATGAGCTCCTCATAAAATAATAGCTAACCATAACTGAAATTTGCGGAAATGAAAATTTCAACTGCAAACTACGGATTAAATTAATGCTTGAAATCATTTTTTCAATCTGAAGTGTAATAATTCAAGCCAGATGTAGTATTCGTATAATTCAGAGCCAATTCTCATCCATACTTTCCCACTTCCCACTATTACAATTTAGTCGTACTGTCGAATTATTATATGCCTTTTAAGAAAACGATTTCGATTACTTCGACGGAAACAGAAAGAAATAATTGTATTATGTAAAGCATACGTTCTCGTATAATGTCGGTTGGTGTTTTGTTAAAATCTCATAGACATACGGAAGGAATTGGATGTTAAAAGGCGCAATGACAACAACATGAGGTCATATGTTCTGTAAAAGCATGATTTGTGTCACCAAACTTGATAACCGGCACTATAATACTAACATATGAGACAGAAAGTCAGTAAAGTTATTGAATTACCCATGAAATTTGAGTAATTTCAGCTAAATAATTAAGAAGGGGGAGAAAAAAAATCGAGATGAATTTCAAAACATGGCCAATTTGTAAAATGTTTCACGAACCCATACCCAACACTAGATCGACAAACTTTGTTTCGCTGTGAAAATTGACAATTTAAGACGTGTCGGTGTTATCTCTTTAAAACAGCAATTGCCATATTAGACCATATCGTTGTGCGAAGAGATTTACTCAGAACAGAACCGAAGAAAATAATTGGAAATTTGAAGGATAAAGAAGTAAACTGGATCTTGATTCCGAGACAAAACTCGCTTTATTAATATCTATATTGGTCGTAAGCGGTCGGTTTCTGACGACAGACCTTAGCGGCGGGTTAGTCAGGCAAATCTAGTCGCAGTGGCATGAATGCTAATGCGTACTCCAACGATGACGTGTATGGACAAGACCTGGCATATGCGAATCATGTGCCAGGGTTTCTAGCTTATGGACGAAGCACAGAACTGTGATGTGGAGACGACGCTCTACAATAGCGGACCCTACAA
>JABVXS010002031.1:0-10286 GCA_013365335.1 Madathamugadia hiepei | reverse complement strand
TCATCAAATCGCTAAAGTTCGTAATAGAACTGATGGCCGAAATGAATGAATGAAGTTCGTAATAGAACTGATGGCCGAAATGAATGAAGGATTAACTAACATCTAGTGACAAAAACAAGTTACAGAAGAATTATAGCATGATACATGTTGATTGTGTTTAAGCACAGCAGAAATCTCGTATCGCAAGCCACCAGCTTCTTACAACCTTCTCATTATTTTTCATTTCGGTTTTGGTCTTCGTGGATATATACATCTTTAGCTTGATCAGCTAGCGACTGATTAAATCCTTCGTTCCGTAACTGAAAATTTAGTCGCTTCTCAACATTTCCTCATTATTCGTATTTGACTGGTTTTTGAATCTGATAGCAATGGCACCTTATTTTGATCAGCATCAGGTACTGTTTCGGTAGGAGCTGTTTCCACTCCAAATGTTGCGCTTGTCATTTCTTCGTCCCTCAAAGAACGTCTAACTGATTGCAAAGAGCAATCCGATAGGGTAAATGAGCCATGGACTTCGCTGATAGCTGGATCGTCCATATCAATTCCATTAATATTCTCATTGAAACCCGTGATCTTTTCCGACAAAACTTCTGCAGAAGGTTTAAACGCTTTCGAAAGCGTGTTCTTAAAACTCTTCTTCTGTTCCAGTACGAGTCGTCGTTTGAGATTTTCCACTTCCTTCAAAAGTTTTCGGGAACTCTTGCGAATATTGGTTCTCAGATTCCTGAGCTCTATCGAAATATTCCATCCGTTTTTCTCTGCTCTGTCCAGCTTCCGAGCTAATATTTCTCAGCCTGCACGTTCACTCTGCATTTCTCTAATAGCTTTGCGTTGAGCGTCATCAATTCAGTACGTAAGCGACAGATCTCCAGTTGCAACATACTCGTACCACCGCCAGAAACTCCTTCATTAGTATGCAGTGTTAGCGCAAGCATCAGTTCGTGCTTTAGCTCGTTCAATTCCAACTCATATGCTTGCTTTTGACAAACAAAAAAAGTCATTCCGGCATTTCAGCTTTAGTAGATCTTTTTCTATCTTGACTCTTTCATCAACAAATTCAAAAAGCATTGCGTTTCCTCTCTTTGCAATTTTCGTTTTATCACGATATTCATTCAATTCGAAAGTTTTACCACGTGGGACAAACGATAAGAAGTCAAATGCTTGTTGCAGTAATTAATTTAAACTCAGTCTCCACTTCCGTGTTTATATAGTCTCTACTACCATTACGTATCAATTAATATAACGGTAGAAATTTTTTGAAAAGTAAAAAAAATTTGAAAAAATAAAAAATAATGGAAAAGGTCAACCAATAGTTTTTTTTTTTGGTGTTCAATTAACTCTTCTAATTAGATTAGAACAAGTCGAATGTTTCAAAAACTGAATGAAAAAAGATTGGTAAAAAAAACAGTTAATAATTGCCAATGAATAATTAATTAATTGCATCATTACCTTTGGCATGATAATTTTCTTCTTGTAACAATGACTGAAGGAGAAATGATAAAAACCGACAGGTCAAAAAATTTCTCATTTTTTCAGAAGTTAGAAAGCTTTTTCATTGTGCAAATGAATGTGAAAAATTATTCACAGTACACGAATAATCAATTTATTTTTTTAAATTATTTTCGAAATGACAATTTTTTGTGCTATGAAGCGGTAATTAATTATTCGTAAAAAAGTTTTATTTTGCAAATGCCTGAAACTTTTCCATTCAAAAAAATTAATGAAAGAATTGGCGAAGAAAAATTGTTTCAATGAACCAAATAACAAACAATTAAATGTTTCTAATTATTTTCCAATTTATGATTTTTTTGCCACGAAATGATAAAAGTAAAAATGATGGAAGGATTTGTTCGAAAGAATTATTTTATCCAAGAAAAAAATTCTCTAATACATTTCACACTTCCGATATATGCAAACAATGGCTAATGAGTGTAACAACTTTTTAAACTTTTGATGTAAATACGGTGAGAATGCTCTTCGAATTTGTAGCTTTTTCTTTACAAACCATTTTTATGTAATTGTTAATTCGCCAACGTAAATGTATATGCTTGTTGGGAACTAAATTGACGTAAACAAAATAATTTGCAGTATTTATTAGATTTTTTTAAAAGAAAAACTTTTGTTTTATATATCTTTGAGAGTATTTTGATAAAGTTATGAAATTTTTCCATTGGATGACGAACTCTAAAGCTAAAATGTAAAATCTAAAGCTCGCAAGTGGACATACAGTCATGCGACTTATAAATATGTTGTATCCTTTGGAAGTACAAGATATATCTGAAACAAGGATACAGGAAGACAACGAGAACTATCGTTCTAACGATCAAACGAAAAGTTACTAAGTCGTAGATCCAAATATTGAACCAGAAGACAACGAAGATGTAACAATATCACCTACACAATAACGATTGACAAAACAGAACTATTACAGATATTACACATTTCAATTGTTAGGTGTCGAGGCGGGAGTGTCTCACAGTGTCAAATCTATGATATACTTACGCTCGCCAACTGGTTCACGTCAATGGAAGGATGTGTATATAAACATCCAATTATTCTTTCAAATTTTCTCGCACAAATGGTACAAAAGACTTTGTTTTGTTTTTTGAAAGAATTAAGTCGGCAGTTTTTGATTTTCCTTCTCTTTTGTGATGGAAGTAGCTGAGTGGAAAAGCTTCATATCAGGAAAAGGGAAACAACTGAGCACAGAGAATTTGTTAAAATTCAGAGCAAAATTTTCGCGACTTTTTTTAAATATTAAAATTGCAACTTCGTTTTCAATGCTATCTGTTTTGATTTTATCCATAATTAGTTCTCATCTTTCATTTTACAGAGGAATTCAACGTTGCGTTTACATTTCAATCGATGATATCATCCGCTGTATGTTGGTGATGACAGGAGGTGACACTGTCAGGAAAGATTTCGATCCCAAATGATTATTGCTTTCTTTTTCTCTTTGCTGTATCGCTGTGAATCGCTTGTGGGAGAATTTGAAGGAAGGAGGTAAGTCAGTGGAACTGTTACTCGAAAGAATTCACCGACCCGAAGGAAAAAAGAAAAACCTACAAGAAAGAAATTTTGGTGAATTGACAGTAAGGATTTATTCTTCCCCCACCGTCACCATCCTATCGTTTTGAATTCGAAATACCTATCATTTAGGAAGTGACAACGGTTTTATCGATCTGTTCTGCTGCATGACATGGTGCCGCGAGTGCGACAAAGCAGCTGCTTAATGGTACCAGTGTCGAAATATTCATCACTTCACTCTTCAGGTTTCCAATACCTGAAGAGTACGATTTTCTGTCGCACAATGACAGAGTTTAAGAGAGTGTTCTTCCTTCTCCGTTATGTCTGCCACTATTTGACCGTTTTCTTTGTGTTTACTTTCGTCATTCAAATTTTCTTTTCACTTTGGATTGTAGTTTTGGGATGTGTCCTTTCTAATAGCCATCATGTATACTCTACGCTGTCATCAAGGTATTCCGATTGAGTGAAATGCCAAGTTTTAATTTCTTCTTCGAAATAAAAAGAAACTTGTGTGATTAGTTTAAATTTGCTTATTTTTAATAACACAAATCTTCTCCACTCTGTACTGTACTTAACTTTTTTCCCCCAAACTCTAAGCATTTTTTTATCCAACTATACGATTAGTCTTTTGTAAACCGCTATTGTGATCCGTCCTGAAGTAATGATCGATTTCTTCAGTCTTCATTAGATCTAACAGAAGTTTAAAGGTGCTGCTTAATTTGCGTTGGCGGATTATCTGAAACTGGGGCATTTATAGTGTCACGAAAGTAGCTCATATCTTGACAGGGTGAAGAAGCAGAAGATTTTTGAAAATTTTGGAAAATCGGGAGCGTGAAGTATTCAGGATGTTGTGTACATGTGGTTTCATTGGAAAAATTGGTACATTCCCATACGAATCTTGATTTACCGTACCAATTCAATACTGCAATCATTTCATTTCTCTCACTCTGAGCTACGACAGGTCAAATCAATCTCACCAACGATAATGACAGCACTGTGTTTGCTTGTCATTATTACAGTAATTTGGTCACGGTTAACTATTCATTCGAGTGATCAAAATAAATTTAGAACATAACTGAAGAGTAACAAGTGATAAGAGCTCATGAATTCAGAAATGCCAAAGATCAAAATTCTGGTTGATTCACTAATTTCAAATTTTCGCTATGAAATCCCGCATATTCACCGTTGCATCTATCGATTAATTTCAGTACTATCATTTCACTGTTTATCACGGCGAACGATCATCGTTTATCAGTGTTTCCCGTATATCTTGACATTTCTCTAATGGACATGGGTAAAAAGTGGGGTTTTGCAAGTTAACGAAATGTAGTAGCTATACCACAAGATTATTTATGAGACATTAGAGAAAAAGATATGTGAAGCTATCCGGTGAAACGCAATGATAAGTCGATGACTGTCTCAATTTTCATATAATTGTTTGAGCTTACTTAAGGCGTGCAAAGAAACTTCGCCACAGTTGTGTAACCTTTACCGGATTCAGTGAACCCATTTTATACTCACTTGCTTTTACACGATCAACTTTCTTTTATTCACTTTTTTTTCGAAATAAAAAGCAGAGATAGTTTTAATTGATCTCAAATCTTAGTAAGTGGCGGTATTGCTGTTTCATCATTCCTCACCATAAATAATTATTTATAATTAAAGAAATGAAGGGCATGAGAATGTATTCAATTCTTCGTTCCATTTATGAATGAAATTCTATCGGATTTAGAGCTTTTCATTTCATCCAATGTTTACCAACTTGCTTACATACTTTGAACTCGCATTTCATCGATGCTAGGAATAAAACTGTGATCTGTTGTAGAGTGGTCGTATTGATTGATTATTTCGAATATCTGTTAGCAAATATGCTTAAAGCAAGCTGTGACACATTTGCCGCTCTGCTAGTTAAGATTCCATTTTCTTCACTAACAACGATTTGTGAAGCGTTGTGCATTGCTGGCAGAATTCACAACATTTGCAATTTATCCATTTCGGTCTCTTCCAGACATCCGGAACAACGATCTGTCCAGTGTTGCAAATGCTAAACTGGATAGGAAGAAAGTTGTGAACTTAATCCAAGTTTGCTAATTCCTCGATGTCACAACCATATTTTTTACATTGCAGTTCTGTGAGGCGACGAATATTGCATATCCGCTTCCAGTCATGTATGATTTTAAGAGGTAAAGTCAACATCACAATTAAATTTATGCTTTTTACAATATTAGGTCCCGAAGGTATGTGTCGAATCTGTCATGAAGGCCTGACATTGTTGTCACACCGTTTCGGTGAAATGAGCTTTCGTTACTTTTAAGAGTTGAAGCTTAGTAATGAGTAACAGTTCCGTCGGATTGGGTTGAAAAGTTGTGCTTACTTCGGAACACTGAAAATATTCGATAGCATTTCACGAGCTGGCATGTGATGCCATTGTACAGGAATACTGCAAATGAGTAATTGCATACTCCCACTCAGAATCATACTATTTTAAGTTTCATTTTCAATGTTCATGGAATTTTGGCGTCTCCTTGGAAATTAAAAAAACGAGAAAAAATGTTTCATACCGACATTTATGTGAATTCTGCATTTAACAATAGCAGAAAAAGTTCACAGTAGAGAAGAGTTTCAAGAGGGGTTAGGACTTGGAAAAAACTTGAAAAGCTGCTGAAATTACTACTCCAAGGTTGGTCAAATTCGGCAATATCTAATAGGCTGAGCAACTTGTTCTCAATTCTCAACCACTTTTTATGAAAATTTTAGTCGAAATTTCAGTCTGTCTGCTCATCCAATATTCCTTTGGCTGTGTCGGAAAGGTTTTTCTGCCAATTCAAATTGTAATAATTGTTCATCTTTAAATTTTAAACTTTTGTCAATTTTTGTAAATCACGAAGCTTGCAGTATTCCTGACTGATTTACTTTACACCATAAATGGCAATAAAGTCCTATCAAATCTAATTATGCCAAGTTAAATACAAAATTTCGTTATTCAGATTTGACATTTACCGAAAAGTCCCGCGTGACTTGACGCAACCGACGACGACCGGAGCAGTCATATCGGTTGTTTGCGTGTCATTCATATTGTTCATGGTAATCAATGACTTGCTCAGCTTCCTTACATTAGAAGTGTACGCTTCATTAATCAATTTTAAACTTTACACCTAATTCAGTCAAGAACTTAGGTTCTTATGAATCATTCAACAGCTGACTCTAACCAGCTGTTGAAATTTTGGTGACGCAGAAATGAACTTGTCGGATGAGCCGCTTATTTTAGCAATCGTATGTGAAACTTACCATATAATATCTCAAAATATTTTGGGTTTAAAGCCTACACTTTAAAAAGCAGTATTTTCTCATTTCTCTTTCCCTAAATTGGCACTATTTCATAATTTTTCCATGTCTCAATTTAAATATTTTTTTATTTCCAAATATTTTCTTTTTCAAAGTCATTTTGGAAACGATGCGGTTCCAGAACTGTTTTGAAATTCTAAATTAAATATTGCGAAAATTCATAAAAATTCATGTGTTTATAGTCGATCAGAATTATTTGTGGATGATCCAGGTCGTGAAGGACGAATCGAAGTACAGCTAAACATTTCTCTTCCATATTTGTCATGCTATTGTGAGCCATTGTTTTTGATTAACCGTTTAAAAAAGTTATTCCATCACCCAAATTACCGGCGTTTCTTCCATTGAACTTCAAATCATTTGTTCAGCACTTTAAATTTAGACATAGGAATTGATATACAAGATGATAATGGACGACATGAAATTGGTTTTGTTCGTAATATCGAGAAAATACAAATTGGTACCAATGGCTGTCGGTTGAAAGGAAAATTTGAAATCAGCAAGGTACGATAGATTAACAATGAATGTCATTATCATTCGTTAGCAGAAGCGTACAAAAGATACCGTAGTGCTAATAATAGTCTCGAGAAGCCCTATAAGATTTCACACTTTGGGGAGTGAGTCAGTTGGTCAACCAACTTATTTCTATTTGCAGGTACCAGGAAATTTCCATATAAGTACTCATGCGGCTGATACACAACCTGCTACGTATGATATGCGACACACAATACACTCAGTTGTTTTCGGCGACGATATCACTGTTCGTTCCCTTCTTTGTTTCTAAGAGGAAAGCACTGGGGGAATATTTAACTGTGAAGTGCGAACCTTTCCTCGGATCAGGAAAACGACTGAGTCAGAATGAATTATCGTATCAGTTATTCCTTCTTGTCGACCATTCCATACTTCAAATTTCTTACAATTGTTGGTGCCGAAAATGTTATGAAATTGTATTTACAAACTTTGTTATAGACATCTCAGAATCTTGAAAGCTTTAATGCATTAAAAAATCGTGAGGCTCTTCAAAGCGATGGAACTTTCACCCATGATTATGTGCTAAAGGTAAGTGTGCATCTTACGTAAGTACGTGATCATTTCCTACAATGACTGCTTTTGCTATAAATCTCGTAGTGTCGGATATGCATTTAGGGTCCTAGAGCGCTTTTACTTATGATCACTTTTACCTTCCTTCCTAATTTAATACGTTCGCCACTGAGCTTACTTCTGTGCACTAGCAAACGTGAATTTCTCTAAGATTGATTCATAATTGAGGAAAACTTTCGGTTATCGTTGCAATGTTAAATTGCTTTTAATTTTACTACTTCAAATATTTCTTTAGATCGTGCCATCAGTGTACGAAGACATCAACGGAAACAAAAAACACAGCTATCAGTATACCTATGCTCACAAAGAATACGTCACTTATCATTATTCCGGTAAATTAATGCCAGTACTGTGGTTCCGGTACGAATTGCAGCCAATTACTATTAAGTATACTGAAAGAAGACAGCCATTCTACACATTTATTACTTCCGTACGTTTCTTTTTTCTGTTCACGTAATAATGCTTTGCTCAAATGAATTGCTGATGAGTGAACTCGATGATGTCCCCAATTCTCGAAAACTTTCTCCTGAAGGCGATGTATGATTAAAGTTATTCCACCTTCTCCAAAAATTCTTCTTGGACAATGTTTTAATACAAAATGCCATTTTTGAGAGGAATTCACAGCCAAGAATATAAATGCAAATTTCAGATCTGTGCTGTGGTTGGAGGTACATTTACGGTTGCTGGTATCATCGATGCATCCTTGTTTTCATTAACCGAATTGTACCGGAAGCACCACATGGGTAAATTGAGTTAATTTTCAGGGATCGCTGCACTGATTCTTTTTCTTAGAAGCGGAATTTTGCATTTATGATCAAAACAAATGAAAAGCACTGAATATATCGAAAAAACAGTGTACAATTCAATTTGTTTGCTTTTGTAATTTAAGATATTTCGTTAAAAACAGATTTTATATAAAGCAATTAGATTGTATGCAAATTGGTGCAAGTGCTTGACAAAGACTTGACAAACTGCCTGCGGGTATGATGGGCATATCAAACTGCAACATTTCCTTCACTCTTTGACATCTTACTCCGATTGTTTATTGTCACTGTTTTGTTTTTAAGTTTAAAGGTTATAGAAAAGTCCGTTGGATCTGAAATGTTTCGTAAAATTAATGAATTATTTGTATCTTCCGATTCTCATTTCTGTCATTAATAAACTTTTTTCCTTGGTTATTTCGAGTCATTTTTTTTGGTCAAAGTCCTTATCTTTTTCTCAGAAACAAAAATTTGTAGAGGTTTGGACGGGGATAAGTTACCTCCAACTTGCCTGCAACAGGTCGTTCACAACTGAACATTTCTTAGAAGCTTTATTGGACATTCCGAGAAATTACATAGTTTGCCAAGAAAATGCTAATCAATTGAACTGTTCATCTCCTTTCACAAATTACATGTTTCTTATAGCTCTAGCGATTTTAATTTTACTTACGGCTCTTCTTTCCTTTTCTTTGCTGTATATGACAGATTTGACATGCAGAAGGATAGTTGTGACAAAAGGGAAGGAATTAAATCATTACTGTTTGCAAGGGGAAACTTTTTGGGAAATTGAGCCATTGGACTGATATTGTGAAGTAAGTGATGGATAGCCTTGTCAGCATGACAGCTGCGATTTATTATTTTGTTAGCAAATAAATGTGCGCAACTGGACGTTAGCAAATAAATATGCGCGGTCAATACTTTTCCTGGTTGTCCATTGTCACAGTTGCTTACACACATATTGTGGAACTTTGCCTCGCTTTTCCTTTGACGTTCCGTTTGCGGTACTACTGGCAATTTGCAAACCGAGGGACTCAATGTACAGTATCTTTACTTCCTCATCCCACCCTTCCCTTCTACATCATTTCTCACTGATAACTTCTGCAACAAAACAAAATAGCAATCCTCTTCAATGCATTACCTACGAACAGCAGCATGTCGTGAAATGTTGTGAAGCATATCTTATTGGCACTCACGATCTCTTATTTGCACAAAAAAGTTTTGAAATTCCTCTCCATACATATTTATTAGTTCAGCGTGCTCAACATTTCCGATAGTTCTTAATTTTGTCAGTCTTCGTAACATCATTTGATTAGTGAAGAAAATTTCATCTTTATTTTTGAGAAATTTTTCCCCAAACAACTCAGGTGCATTCTCCAATTTCAGAACAGTCACATTTTGAGATTATTTGCTTCTTAGTCAATATTAGCTTACCTTTAACAACTACGTAGATGTCAGTACACATGTAAATCTGATAGTTAGAAATGCCAAAACCAAAAAGTTGAAAATAATTGACGAGAAAGTAAACTAAAGAAATGAGAACGAAGTGTGTTGGAGAGAAGCTTTGATTTAATTTACTTGGTAATTTGATTGAAATTGGTCAGGTAAAGAAGGCTAGATGTGTAAAAATGACTCCATCCAGCGGCTTTTTCTCCCACTCTATCAATCTCCTAATCCATTCAAACAAAGGTTTCTTTGAAGAATGCTTTTTGTGAAGAATTGTGTTTTCATGTTTTATTCGAATAACTGCGATCATAACGATTGATTTAGACCCTTTGCGGTAGTGCAGTGATCAATAGATGTTGGCAACCTTCGAACCTTTCCGAATCTGATTGAAGAGCCGGAAGCCTCACAGCAAGATGGATGAAATGAAGCAGCCATACTGATATTGTAGGTGTGCATATCCCACCTTACTGCCACTGTGTGAATAGGCAAAGCAGCATCAGAGAAGGTTTATTAAACTTTCTTTTTAACATTTGCTTGTAGAATTTTCAACACATATGCTATCAGAGGATTCTATCGGTCCGATGGTACGCCAAAAGAACCAACAGTTCAATA
>JABVXS010002030.1:0-10290 GCA_013365335.1 Madathamugadia hiepei | reverse complement strand
ACCGATCTAAAACCAAGTTCATCAGATCGCAAGGTCTGCGCAGAGCACAAATGAAGCTAGGTGGTAAGGTCATCGAAGAAGTCGAAAAATACGTCTATTTAGAACAAGAAGTCAACGCACGAAACGATCCAAAGGGAGAAATCCAGCGGAGGAAAAAAACAGGATGGCAAAAATTTAACAAAACGAAAGATATCTTCCTGCACCCCTCTCTAACAACGAAGATAAAGGCGGAGACTTTCAACTCGACAGTCCTTCCTTCGATGCTGTATGGATATGAAACATGGGCACCAGCAGAAGCTGAAATACAGAAATTGGAGGTGACCGTACGAGCCATGGAACGTAGAATGATCGGAACTTCGTTACGAGATCACATCCCGAAAGAAGAAATACGACGTCAAAGTGGAGTATCCAACATTGCACAGGAAATCATAACGAGCAGTTTGAAATGGGATGGACACGAATGCCGCATGCAAGATAGTCGGTGGACCACCAAAGTCCTTGATTGGTATCCGAGAGAGGTTAAAAGATCTCACGGGAGAACTCAAAAAAGGTGGAGGGACCAAATTAAAGAAATATGCGGCAGAACGTTGGAGCAGATTGCTCGAAACCGAACAAAGTGGAGAATTGTAGTGAAAAAGGGCCGAAAGGAGGAAACTCGTTGAGTATCGACCGACCAAAGAACAAGGATCTGTAAAATGTTTCTGATTTACGTTCAACAAATAACGAATTTGTTGAAAAGTGGATAACCAATGATGTTGCTAAAACTTAATCAAGCAAACATGAAGGGGAAAGGGAAATCACATTGCTACCAAAAACGACCAAAGCGTAATTTTTCTCCCTCAGTGACATCAATTTGCAAATACCTTTGTTGAAAGATATGTAAGGTTTGTAAATTTTAATTTATTAGAATTCGTATGTTTAGTAAGTGAGACCAATAGGCAGTATTATTTATTGGGTCGAAAAATTCAATTTTGCGAAATGCTTTTCACAAACAATAGACATCTTTTCTCTCGTTTATTGCTTCATCACACTTTGATATACTATTTATATGGACTTACTGAGCTCAGTTTTGAAAGAACCATGTTTCTTTTATATAGTCATCGTTCATCGGTGATGCTAACTGGTTCAGTCAAGTATTCGGTTTCTTAAAAACAAAATTACGCAACAAATTGTTCTCACACCCTATCAATTAATAAGCATTTCCGGTAAACACTAATCCAGAAATTCAAAGCTCACCAATTAAAGGTATTTATGTATGATGCGTTTTATCTGAATGCAAGTTGATTACCTTGAATTTTTTCAAAATTCCGAAATTATCTTCACCTTATGCTTCGGACTTCTGTGTAATTATCTTGGAATAAGACTATTTTTTAATGAGTTTATCTGTTCTTGTCTTGAACTAATTTCTGATTTGTTATGAAATTCTATTTATGATTTATGATCCGTAAATGATAAGTAAGACTGTACTCTGTTGGGGAAGGGTCAAGGACAATTATTGGATGTGTTTGCATTTCAAGAGTTAATTCCTGTAACCATTTCAGTTCCGCTTCACAGAGATTTTTCTTTTATTTCTCATTTTTCTTTGCATCCAACTTTCTTTTTTAATCATTCATCAAATAAAAACATTTGTACTGCATTCGAAGATGCAGTAAATGAGACAGCATGACGAACGTTGAATTTGAAATGAAAAACAGACTGGATGAAATTGATGTTAAAGGATATTTGTTGGCAGGTTTGTGTTACTTCTTACAACCATCTTTGTCATTTTAACGAGCAAATACCGTCGGAATGGCAACCGATCTCAGTTTCTCTTTGATTATTTTTTGAAACAAATGCAATGCAAACCATTTTCCAACAATGCTGTTGTGCAGATGAAAATGAGAAACCATAACGCTCGGGAAAACAAAATATACTATTAAATATTTAATTTCCAAGGTTATCAGCTGATACAGGAAAGGAATCAAAACGTTTGCAGAAATATTGAAGAAAAATGATAATTTAACACGATGACTTGATTTGCGTAAAATACATTTATTTTCCTTTACGCTTCCATTTTCTTGAAGAGATATTATTAACAGATCAAAAATATAGCAACCCGGATTGCAAAAGATGACTTCTGATTTAACATTTTCGACGATCAAAATTTCAGAATCCTCAGGTATAGCCCTTCATTTAAAAGGCTGACAATCGTAAAAAGCGAAAAGTTGTAAATGTTTTCTAACTACAAAGATTGTTGGCCTTTGATAATCACAAAATGTTGTGATCCCTTGTTAATCACAAAATACAATTTCTAGAATGTGATCCATGCTTCAAAAATCTTTTCCTTGGTAACTTCAATGTCAACCATATATTGCGTTGCTGTAAAATCGCTCTCTACATAAGCAAAGTAGTTGTCCCCAGAAATTCATTCCGGAATCGACCGACGCCTACTTCCCAAATATTCTATCGACTGGTCCTGTTTGTTGTCCTCCAATTATTTCGAGTATTATTAGTAAAACTTTCTGACTCTGGCAGTACAATATATTGAATTCATGACCACCAAGGCAGGAATGTCCATTTTATTGTTTCTCTGAAAATGTCAGACTGGGTTTAAGGAGAAATGTAATAGTCTAAAATGGCTTGCACTACTGATGACTTACACTTCGTTTGTAGTTAGATAAGAAGATCCATCAATGAAACCGGCAACAAGAACTCTACAAAAACATCTGTGGAAAATACGCCGAACCAACATTTTCAATAGTTTTCGAACTTTTCCACAATTTCGATTTAATGGCTATGTTGTGATTGAATTATCTAACAAATTTAATGTGATGGAATTATTTTACAGGGGCTTTACGAGGTTTCATTTCAATTGGATCGTTAAATCAATGATAGAAAATGATCCAAAACGTAGTTTTTGTAACCGATTTTAAGATCCGAGAAACAGTAAACTTTGAAAATCTGAATGGATTTTCTACGGTTTTTATCTCGGCTTTCCCACTGAAACTTTTCGTGGGAACCCCAATGCTGTGGCATTGCTATTGCTGAAGCTCGCTGACTTGCTTAGATAAAGTTACCCAAAAATACTCTTCGTCATTGGAACGACTGAATCTACAGACATGTTTGAAATCTTTGAACCTCTTCGTTTCTTGCAACGACAATTTGCTCCCGGTAAAAGAACAAATCCAAGTTCACCGAAATGAGAGGGAGCCATTACCGTATTTTTGCTTTTCTTTTTTTCTAAGTAATCTGCTTAATGCAGACTGATGTTAATGTCCGTTTAGACTCGTCATGTTGAATTGAACGGTTCTCTCGATCTTGCTGTACTGAGAAGGTCAGTGCAAATTTCAATTGAATAGGTTTAAGAGTGTGTCGGGAAAAATCTGCAAGTGACCGAGCAGATAAGGAGAACTCTGTTTGACATTTTATTATATTTTCTGGGGGTACAGCACAGAAGATATGCTTTTAGCTAATTATCGTTATTGAGCTTTTGCAAAGGCGACCGCTGTTCCACGAAGCGAGATGTCATTCTTTGTTACTTTGCATAGACACTGATCGTAGAACTGACCAATTCAGTAAAAGATTCGTATAGTTTGGATAGAACTAATTCAGCTGGTGAGAAGAAGTGAGGAGCAGGTGTCGAGGCATATGAAGTGTTTTTCGTACTCGTCAATAATGTCAACTTTTGATTTGCACTTGGCTACTTTTGTTATTTGTAATCTTAGACAAATCTGATAAAAGTTCTTAAGTGCTGAGTGGAATCCATAAATTGTGAATGCTATTTTACTTTGGTCTGAACGGTTCCGGCATAAATTTCTCGTGGTCATTAAGCCACTGTTCTGCAGAACAAAGTGAATACAAAAATTTTAGCTAAAACTCTTCATTGATTGCTGATAGTCAGTGCTAGAAACTTTCTAAATATTCTTATGGACTGAAGAAATCGGTTGATATCTTTACCAATTGCAAAATTTGATTTTCGAGCCGAAAGATCACTTAGCTGATTCCGTACCTTCTGGTTTATGTTGAGTGATCAAGAGTGCTGAGTGGAATCCATAAATTTTGGATGTTTGGAAATTTTTAGATCAAATTTCATTTCAGATCGAAATGTGAAATGAATTCACTAGTACTGCTGTGGTGAAGCTAAAATGTATCCTCAAAACTCAGTAAATTCACCAATAATCTCTCAGCATTCCTTCCTTTCGAATATATTTTGTGTTTGAAACTGATTCGCCCGTAACGTCGCACTGGATGGAATTCGAAATGGAAAAAGTTTTTCATGTGTTGGAAATGGGTAGGTTTTGACATGACGAATTGGAACTGTCGTAAATTTGGAAAAGCAATTCTTCAAGGAATGTACTTATATTTACTCTATTTCTAACGTTTTATTTAACAAGTAATCCATTTTTATACTCATTGATAGCGTCAGCGATGAATTGTTAACTTTTCAGGTCACAATGTCTACAAACTTGTCCTGATGAAGCGTCGAGATCCAGCACAGAAAAGACTAATATATAACCGGGAGACGAGACAGCTGTTTTTGTCAAGAATCGATAATTCTGACAAAGTAAAAGACACATTAACTACGTTTCTTACTATATTTCATGTATCCATTCTTCCTTATTTCGTATTTCTCTTCAAAAAGCTCGACCTTTGTCGATGAAGGATCTAAGCATAGTTTTAGCAAGGATTGAAAATCAAATAAAATTAAAAATGATATGGATTTGAAAAAAGTGATGAAGGAAGTCAAAATTTGCCAGCTTTTTTGGCAGTGTGTCATCTCAATAATAATAGTAAATACTTGTTTAAAAGCTCTGATACTTTTAAACATAGTTAATGAAATAAATGGTTACGTAGATTTAGTGAAGTAAAGCTATCTTCACGGAGTGGAAAAACCATATTACATGATAATTGCATTGCAGGGTAGTAAAGTGCTGCGGTTAGATTTGCGATTAGTGAAGGAGGTACACACACTTGATTTCAAACTGAGGCGAATCAAAATAGGTGACAAATGGGAGAAGGACAGAGAAATAAAGCAGTTTGACGCAGCCAGAATACTGATTCTGAGTTATGCGACCAGTTTTAATTTGCGATATTGGATTTTATTGTGTGAGTACCTGCATTTTACAGTAGCTTTCAAGTATTTGTCTCATTGTGAGATGGTTTCGTAAAATAAAATAGGAGTGAAGTTGCTTTTAATGGTGTCAAATCACTGTCAAAGTAGCAAATTCAGGTGCATTTTTCTGTTACCAACTTTTTACACATAGCAGAAAATGAATTTTTGTAGTTGATACTGAAGATATTTGTCGAATGTGGTGTCAAGGTGTTCATTACTTGATGTTGGACACAATCTCTGCTTGTCATACACTTATTGTGGAGCGATGGCTTAGGAAGGAGTTTTACAATATTGCTGGATATGTTCTTGAGAAGCCCTGGTAAACTTGAGTTTGGTGTTGTTTACATGAGAAAGGAAAACTTATGTTTCTTTTTCCATAATCCGGAAATCATCTGCTTTGCTTTATTCAAAATGTGGAACATGCAACTCATCCGTGGTATAATGTTATCCTTGGCTGCATTGAAGTCAGATTATTGAGGCTGCTTTTTTTACTACTGTGGGAAAGGCGATTAATGAAGCACTTGAAGCAAAAGCCAGAGCTTGATTAGCCTTTTTGACATTTTTTTTAGCAATAAATAACAATGAATCAGTTTAAAACAATAAATTAGTGTGTTTTAAAATAAATTTCCAGGAATTTTACTTTTTAAATATGCTAATGTTCCTTATTATTCCCTATTATCATCTTCATATTTGTTCAGTTTGCAGTGTAGCGATAAAACATATGAAGCCATTTGTGCAAGGAAGTTTGCAGTACAAAGTGCAGTCAAAGCAGCTGCAAGAGGTCTGCGAGGCAAGTTATTTGACACGATCAAGCTACTAACAACTGTGTACAGTTGAATCGGTTTTTTTACTGATCCATCCAGTTGTAGAAAAAATTGCTCTAGATTTTTATCGTTGTTTATCACGTTCTTTCACTGCTAAAATCAAGAATTTTCGGTTTCTTCCAGGAGATAATGTGTTATGATTCGTTCGCAAATGCTTATCGCAAACTCTTGCATTCTAATTCTGTAAGTTGCCAAACTTTACCATTTTCACTTTCTAAGGCAGCAATTTCTTATCCCATCACAAGTAGCTTCTCGAGGTTCCTTTTTCGTCTGACTGCTTTTGCAGTAGCACGCGTTTTGCAGAGTTTTTCCAGAACTTTCGGCCGTTGTACATTTTGACCAGTTGTTGCTTTGACTATATATTTTTTTGGCTTCATTAATTTACTGTGATAATTTAAAACTTTTGTAGCTTTTCGCCGAACACTTTGCAGCTTACTCGGATGATGCTGCTGCTGTCAGCTTCAACAATTTGTTGCGGTTTCTCAAGGATAGACAAAACGTGGGTAGAAATAAACATTTTAACTTTAAAAACAGAGGCGATATTTTATTTGTCTGAGCATATAATATGCTTTTTGAATCATGTTTTGTGCAGTTCTTTGTTACATTAAGATTGTCTCAATCACAGTCAAGGTGGTCTGAAATTTTCAGGATGACATTGGGATGATGCGCGAAAAAGCGAGTGATTTTCTTAGACATTTTCTACGAGAATTGGACTCATATAGAGATGTTCCTGAACCATCCCTCAGTATTATTGAGGTACTTTTTTATCAGAAAATTTTCACAGTTTTGCTCATTGGTTTTCATGATATTTGTCATTAGTGCTGATTTTTCTTTCATGAAAAGTAATTGTTTGTAGTTTTGCGATTTTCTCTTTTCCCGAGAAAATTCACTATGGAATTCGATTAACGAGAATGTTGTACATGACATGAATCGACCATTAAGTCACTATTGGATTGCTTCATCACATAACACGTTAATTTTGTATTTGTGCCAAATTCACAACAGTTTATTTATCTGGAAAATTTAGTTTATTTTCGTTGTTAATTGATAGAAGTGGTTATCTCACATTAGATATTTAAAAAAGCTCTTGTAATTGCAAAAAAGTAATTTTAGATACCTTACTGGTGATCAGCTGAAGAGTGAATCCTCATTGGATACGTATGCTCGGGCTTTGCTTATGGGTTGTAGATGTGTCGAGCGTATGTTTTTGTTTTATTTGATTGACTTTAGTGATTTCCATGATTAGATGGAAATATTTCTTATTTATGTTCATATTAATTAAATGATGGCCACTAAATTACTCAACAAATCAGTAGAGGCAAGCATTTATCTGAAGAACATTAACTTTCTTCATTTGTGATGGAAAATTTTTAAAAACGATGAAAAGTGTAGGAAAAATATTAAGCATTTGATGGTACTGAAGTAGACTTTTATATTATGACGTATTTTCAGTTGATTGCTGGGATGGACAGAAGAAAAGTTCAGGTGAAATACAAGATATTGTTATCTACCACGGGTATACGATGACCAGTAAAATCAATTTGCGCGATGTGCTTTATACAATTCGTCATTACGCTTTTGTCAATAGCGAGTAAGTTTATATATTAGGCAACAAAGCGTGTAAATGTGCTTTCATGATTTATGACTTTCTTCAAAATCAGTTGAAATACTATTTGTTGTGCCAGTATTATTTGAAAACAATGTTTTTAAAAAGCTTAGGATATGAATTTAGGTTTCCAGTGATTCTCTCAATTGAAGATAATTGTTCAGTACCGGTACAGCGTTTGCTTGCTCGTGAAATTCGCGAAATTCTTGGTGATTATTTACTCACAACTCCAGTTAGTCGTGAAGAAACTTGTTTACCATCTCCAGCAGCCTTGAAGCGAAAAATTATTCTAAAACATAAGAAACTGCCGACAGAAAGTGATGACATCACTCTACAGCAGATAGATGATGGTGAATTTTTTTAGATGTACTGCGAATTTTTCCATGCTTACATCTTAATGCTCATGCAGTTAACTACTAGAATTAAACAGTCATTTTGCGCATTATTTGAGGAAATCAAAATGGATTTATGTATAATTCAAAATAGAGAAGAACTCATAAATTATTTATGTGAATTTTTCCATTTCTCCAATTTACTATTTATCGCCGATTAATTTTCTAATTTGATCGAAAGAAACGATAGTTTCGAAAACGGAACAATTTGAAGTTTTCGAAAATTTTTTTAAATCATGATATTTGAAATTTTCTGAATTTAGTCCAGTTTTTTATTTTTTTAGACCAAGAGCAGGATTCGATTTCGTTGAATTTCACTCGGCGAGGAATTTTATCGCTGAAAAGTGAAGCGAGTGATGTAGGTTGTCGCTGTTTCCATATGTGAAAACATTATAACTTCAAGTTTTTTATATCAGAATTCAGAGCTTTTAAACATTTTTTAGGACTGGACAACTCATTTATTTGTATTGTTTCCGGATCGTTTATGTTATATGTTAGAACATTGTGAAAGTAATTTCAATAGTCAAGGAGTTCTTAGACGTCAGGATTCGGTGGGGAACGCACAGGATGATGAAAATGAGGTGATTTCTTTCGAGAACTCATTTTTCATGAAAAGCTTTTTCAGTGTGTGAAATAATTCAGCAATTTTATTTCAAACATTGTTCTTACCAGGATCTTCATTGCAGGATGGTTTGTCAAACTTCGCAAATTTTGGTGTTTCCCCAGAAGAAATGCATGTTACAGAGGAATGGTTTCATGGTAAAACAGATCGGGATACGGCAAGAATGCGCCTTTTGGAATATAAAGATAAAGGCAATGGTCTATTTTTGGTTCGAGATTCGACCATTTTCATCGGCGACTACTCATTATCGTTTTTGTAAGGATCTTGACACTAAACGAAACTAAACACTTTTCCTTGCTTTTGCTGAATAGGTGATTTTTTCAAGTAAAACTGAAAACTCAAGCTTCAGATAATATTTTTTAGACTTAGATTGAACAAAAAATGAAATATATTTTATGTCAGTTTCAGACATAATGAGAAGGTGCATCATTGTCGAATACGCACTAAGCTCGTGGGTGGTGAAAAGAAGTATTATTTTTTGGAAAACAAGCAGATGGACACACTTTATGAGCTCGTATCACACTATACGAAGGAAAAATTAAGGACACCGAATTTTAGCACAACACTGGTTACTCCTTGTCCACAGCCCTGTCCTCATCTGGGGATGAAGTAATTTATAAATTAATAGGCTTTTTAAACGGTCATTTTAAATTGATTTTTTTTCGAAATCAAGTGCAGTGGATGCCTTTTTTCTTCTCAGGAGAAAAAAAAACTGACAGAAATCAGCTATGAAAATCACTATTCTTGCAAACCTTATCATATATTAAAAGAAAAAAAGATTTTATTTTTATTTTTCAGATGGTTCTGTGAAAACGCAGATAGGAATCGTGCCGAAGAACTGTTAAACACAGTTCAGCAAGATGGGACTTTCTTATTCCGGTTCAGTTCAACCGATAAGAACGTTTTTGTGCTTTCTTTGAGGTAAAAATCAATTTATTTTTTATTTATTCGCAATAACTTGCTTTTGATTTTCTTTTTGGCTTAAGGAAGTCACTGCTGTTTCATTTCATGTGGAATTAGAAGTAGTATCATCGTTATAGAGTTGACGGTGAAATATGGCATTATCATTTGAAATGTGATGGTCGGATTTTCGTTGTCAACCAGACAATTTTTGAAAATCTCAACCAAATAGTTGAATATTATTCAACTAGAGAATTCGTTCGTGGAGTATGTCTGAAATATCCTGTAGGCGAGAAAACTGTCACTGACTTTACTGGTTCATGGTTGAGTTCTGTCCGGGCACCTGGTTGTTACATGGAGCTCAAGGATATTGACAAAGAGGTAATGGATTGGTTTTATTTATTGAAGCGTAGAATTTTTTCATATTTATCATTTTTTTGGCTAATTTGACTCTCGATGGCCATAACTGATCATAGTGGTATTAAACATTTTCTTTACATTACTTTTTTCAAACAAACAACTTCTATCATACTCAGATGCCTCCGTTGTAGCTAATTAGTTAATAGAATTTAGATATTGGTCCGGGGTATCGAGCCTTATAATGGATCTCATCCGAGCGAGCTTTCATTTCCCGTAAATGCAGTGATAAGTGTATTTAGAAAGGATGGCAATCGGTAGGAATTTTTAAAATGACGACCTTCTTGTTGTTGTTGTTGTTCAATCGAAGTCGAGTCCGACTCATTGCGACCTCATGGACCACATCACGCCAAACCTTTCTGTTTAGTGCATTCTTCCGCAGTTCACTCAAGTCCATGTTTGTCGCATTTATGATATTGTCTAGCCCTCTCATCCTT
>JABVXS010002029.1:0-10297 GCA_013365335.1 Madathamugadia hiepei | reverse complement strand
TCGTTATTTTTCGTCACTACCTCCTCATTCTGAGAGTGGGTAATTTGCGCGCCTGCTGCCTTCCTTGGATGTGGTAGCCGTTTCTCAGGCTTCCTTCCCTCTAAGACAATATTTTTTTAAATTATCTCAAATATGAAAATTGGTTAGTGTGATCGGAAATTTCAACAGCGTTGTAAAAGAATGCAAAGCAGGTAAATCAATTTAGTTATCAAGGTGAAACGTATTTTTTCTGAGAAAAAACCCTCATAAATTCCAATTAATATTTATCAGATGAGTTTGCATCATTGCAAATTTAAGCGCAGTTTTTGATATTACTCGTATTGAATGGAAAAAAAAAAGGAAGGAAAAACAAAATAGAAATTTTTTTTAAATTTCAGGTAACCATGGTTTTTTTTATGAAAGATTGAAGATGAACAAAAGTTTAAATCCAACAAAAATCAATTTTATATTGGGTGAATTTATTAATTGATAAATTCAAAAAAGTGTTATTTCTCAAAACTTATGTTTTGAGAATTATCCAATTGCTCTTATTCAAACTACAGAGCCATTCAAAATTTAACAACAGAAGTTGCTAAAACTTTCAATCAAATTTGATAATGCATATAAAGTGAATTTTCAATTTACCCGCTGTTCAATTTGTCAAATTTAATTATCAACAATTTTCCTTTTAATTCATCATTATGATACAATTAGCTTTGATTGATTTTTTTAACTAAATCGAAAATGAAAAATCATTGATTTCAAAGTGCAAAGGTCATTGAGTCCATTTTATTTCTCAATTCTTTAAATATTTGTTGGCAACATTGTTAGTTGAACTTATCGGTAGAATGTATGTTAAATATTTGTTTCAAACATTGAAACAACTTTCAAATTTTCATGAAGTTAAATCAATATAAGTCTTCATTTCTAAAAAAAAATATTTTTAATAACTCATTTTACCGAATGGTAATTCTCAAATTTGATTTTTTAAAATATTTTTCACAAATACGAAATAATTGTGGAAATGTTAAATTGACTTGGAGGAAAGAACTTATTACTGCTATATACATTTATTTTCTCACACAGTTAAATAAACTTTAAAAAAATTGCGAAATATTTACATCGTATTGTAATTGTTGATGATCATAAATTCTTAATAACAGAAAAAATGTCAAAGGTCATAGGTTAAAAGAAATTTGAAGATTTTTTGTTCATTTCATTGCAACTCACACTTCATCTATTGAATTTAAATAAGAAATTTTTCGCTCAATTGAATAGACATAAAAATAACGAAATATTACTAATATGGTAAAACTCTCGCTCATTTCATCTTTATGAACAAAATTCTCAAAGGTCAAAGGGTCAAAAAAAGCTTGTAATTTCTGTTTATTTTCATTTCCGTTTAAAAATCATTTCCCTTAATTTGTTAGTAAATATTATGATAAATTTTCGAATTTCTGCTCAAAATATCAAAATCATAGATGGAAGCCTAACATTTCAAGTCGAAGATGTATGTGGTAAGTACGTAGAATTCAATGTCAGTAGTTTTATGTCAAATTTAGTTTTTTCAATTATATCATATTCCAGGTCAAATTCTTTCCATCACATTCAATAATAGCAAAATTCCTGTTTAAAATAAAAATAATAATTCTATTTATAAATATATAATCAAAAATTTGTCACGAAAATTGTGGAAGGTCAATTATTGAGGTCAATTTATGTTTTATCGCAATTAGGTGCTACATTTTCTGCAACGAAATTCTTACAAATTTTCACAATTTTTGAGCAAATCTTTTGCAATATTCCGCTGTCAAAAAATTAATCAAATCATTTTGAAATTTTGATAAAAAAATTATTGAAGCATTTCATAGCTTTTTTTTGGTTGAAAAAAAAAAAGGAAATTCTGAATAGGTCAAATTAAATCACTCTATAACCAAGGACTATCAAGTGTGACATTAAATATTGAATTTAACGCAGTCTTTTAAATTATTATGAACCCCAAGTGTTCCGGATTATTGAACGAACAATTTTTTATCATCAAATTTTTGAGTTTAACTAATTCGAAATATAATTACGTTTAATTATTATCAAACACATTTTGAACAATCAATTATTATTTTCATTTTTCAATTGTTGAATGAAAATATCAGGTTTAAGTTATTGCTTTTTTATCAGACTGGTTAATCAAAAAATAATAATTTCTTCACATTCTGGAATGATTCCAAATGTTTAGAGTTTTGATCTACATATGATAGCAAAATGCTTATCAGATTGATCATTTGTATACTTCAGTTATTCAGTATTTCAATAAATCATAACTTCCTATCATTGTTATTATTTTTTTCTCTCAAACAAATGCCATGTGATGGCTATAATATTTTTGTCGAATTTTATTTTCGTATTCTTTTTTTTTTTGAATCCCACAGAAACAATTTTAAAAGTTTCTCGCATTACCGTCTTATGGAAGAAATTTTAAGTTCAATATTCACGCAACACAATCTCAGCTATACGGGAAATTTGCAATTATTATTCAAATTTCAGGTGCAAAATTTTATCAAATATTTGCAAGTGTAGCAGCTTGAAGTTTGATGAACAGAATCGTTAAATTTAAAGAAATAATTTAGTACTTACGCTGAAATTATTTAGAAACATTTTTAGGATTCGCATTAGCAGTCACTTTCAATTTCGACTTCAAATTATCTTTTGAATGTTCTCTTCTTCACCCAGGAGATTACTTATCGAAATTCAAACTGAATTATCAATTCATCTCGCCCTTGTATTACAAAGACAGATTCCGGTTTTATTGTTATAAATGAAATTTTCATGGATCATGAAATTAAATTATTTAAAAGTTGTCAAGAGGCTTGTATAATTTTATTGCTTGTAAGAATTTAGAAAAAAAAAGGAAGGAAAGGAAAGGGGAAAAAAAACAACAAGTGAGACGCATCTGTAACGACGATCACCATGAATCGTTTCATCATTTTCCGGATTTTTTGCAGTTTCCGGATTTTTTACAGTTTCCGGATTTTTTACAACAGTTCATTTCACCTCTTTTAGGAATGCAAAAAAAAAAAAACATAATTGCCGCATAATCCCATTTTCATCATCGAATTCACAGGTATTTCTTACTCATTACTATGAAACTTTATCGATTTTCCACACCTGAATATTTTGAAATTTTTGGCTGAAAAATCTTGCTCAACAGAAATAGCTGGCTGTTATAGATTTTGACATGTTCAAAGGTTATAAGGAGGAAGAGAGAGAGAGACGGCCAATATGTGGTGTTCACAAATTACTGTACACATCAATTTTATTGAAATTTTAAAATAAACACATTTGAGGAGCAATCGCTGATTCTGTTAAATGAACATCTGTGTTGTTCATGTAAAGAATTTCGTTGTAATAATAATAATAATAATAATAATAATAATGATAATTAGTGATGAATGCAAGGATAATGAAGCAAATATAATGATGATGATAGTGATGATAGGTAATTACTGATATTATTAATAATAATAATAGAAGAATAGGAACAATTAGGACTGAGAATCAGTGGGAACAATTTAGGCATAAAGAAAAAAAAAAGGAAAAGAAAAAAGAAAATGAAGAAGATATGATGTGTCGTAATTAGCGACAGGTGCCGGAAGAAAACGAAAAGAAAGAAAGAAATTTTTGAAAGATTAATTCAAGCAATTTTAAAATTAAAGAAAAATCCAGCAATTTTTTCAATGTTCGAATTTAACAAAAAAAATATATATCATATAACATACAAGATGCATCATTTCTATTTTTTTACTAATTTTTGATGGAAATTTTTGGGAAAAAATTTTCGTGCAATCAATTACTTCCGGTAAACAGGAGAAAGGAAGAAAGTTACAAAAAGGCGGAAAAAAGTTACAAAAACTTAAATGAGAAAAAGAGCGGGAAACACGGAATGAAAAATATTTAAAAAAGAAACAGTGAAGCGGAAAACTGCAATGTGCGGCTGATATGATAATTTATGCAGGAAGACGAAAAAAATATTCAGTGATAAGAAATGAAAAAAAAAAAAACTAAAAATAAGAAAAGAAAGGAGACAAGAAAGATAACTACAAATAACACGGTCAAAAAGATGAAAATGGAAGGGAAGAGAGAGCGGGGCAAAATGTCATACAGTTTTCAGTTTTAAAAGTAAATCAAAAAAAAAAAAATTGAAACGAAGACAATTTTAAAATTAAAAAACTGTATTTGCAACAGTATCCAATCAATTTATATTGATAATATTTGCTTCCCTTTTTTCTGTCACTCTTTGCCTGCCTCTCTCGCGCTCTCTCACCCTCTCTCATATATTCCTTCTATCAAACCATTATAAATTATGGAATTTGAAAATGACAAGTTTTTTTTTTTTTTTTCTTCAAATTTACAATACCCATTGTTTGTTCCTTTCACCAGATCAATTTTCGCAAATAATTTCAATTATATCAGAAATATTTATTTAGTGAAAAATCTTACAACACAAAAAAAGTTTTAGAATATTAAATTCATTGGGAAAAAATAATAAAATTTAGATAAGCAAGACCCTTAGGAATGAAGAATGCATAAAATTTGAAGATTAATGAAAGTTAGCTATTCTCTCAAAATTAATTTAAGATTTGAAGACAAAGAAGAATTAGAAGTAGAATTGAGTAGCACAACCATCAAATAATGAATTAAGAAAATGACAAAAGTGATAGAGCAATATTTAAGGATTAATTTTTATTCAAAAATAAAAAACTTTTTTCTCTTTCCCTTCAATGCATACAATTCAACCAAAAACTTGCAAGGAATAAAATTTAAAAGGAATACGAAAATGGAATTTATGCGATAACATCAATAGAAAATTCTAGAAATTAAACAATAATATAGAAATGAAAAAAAAAAAAACTGAGCCTATCAATGGGGAAAATGAGAATTTAAAAATTAAAAAATGGAAAAATGATGAATGAAATAGAATAGTGGGAAACAACTGGCACAATAAATGAGTATATGTGCAAGAGAAATTAAGCAATTAAAATGTATGGGAAAAGTTAAAATACATTTTGTAATGAAAAAAAAAAAACGAAATTTTTCATAAATTTTATTTGAAAATATTGAAAAATGCTCCTTATTTTGTAAGATAAAAGAAAAACAAAAATGGAAATTATGTGAATATTATGAAATGTTGGACGAAGCAACAAATGGGAAGAAATATTGCACAATGAAATTTCTGATAATTAATGAAAAAAGTGAACGAATTAATTACATTTGAGTAATGATATTTAACTGAATTTCAAATGATTTGAAACTCCCAGAATACAAAATTAAAATTGAAATGACAAACATTTTACTACAAATTTTGTTTCACTTCAAAACTATATTTACAGCAGTAATAGAAAGGAAACAAATAAACATATTTTATCAAGTCATCATTGACGGGATATATGTATGTTTGTGTGACCCTCTTTGACCTTTGACTTTTCTTTCTTCCATTTATGATTACATTTATTATTGCAAAAGAGATTAAACATGCTGATATTCACGGAACAGACTAGTCGGGAATAGATTTACGATTAAGAAAAACACAATCTTACTGTAGTAATCATTACCTGCAGGTACTGAATTATCATTCTATATTTTGATAAGTGATCAACAATTAAAATATAGATATGAAACCTATTTTCAGTAAAACCTTGGCTACCTAAGACATGAACAGGTATAGACATATCAATCATAATTTAAAATGTCTTGGACGGAATGAAATGTTTCTGAGCAGATGTCTTCTTGTGACCTGTTGGATTCCCGATATTACCAGCCTGATTCTCGATGTCAACATCAAATTGTTGCCCCGTGACATCCATATCTTCGTCTTTCATATCATTTTCCGCCGCATCAACAATTTCACCTTTCAAATCACCATCATCCGGTTTGGGTAATTCTAATTCACGGATATTCAGGATTTGTGGTGTAGCTGATGCCGGTGCTGAACCTCCTCCTGTATTGATGAACAGATGATAGCTAGTTAACCAAAAAAAGGAAAAAATTGTTAATTGCAAGTTCAGATGAAGAAATTAAATGCAAAAGAGAGAGATGATTACCTAATAATGACTGACTCATGATCTGCTTCATTTGCTCATAGATATGGTTACCTGATACTGCCTGAGTCATTATCTGGGTCATTTGCTGACTCAAAAGATTTTGGGCAACCACATCAGCCATAAAATTTCCACCAGGTAAACTTGGATTCGTTCCTGAAGTTGTAACGATGAAAAAGTATTTCGTAATGAAAATTGTAATAAATATCGAGAAAAGAAAAAAGGTTAGTTAACATATAGCTTAAACTGCAACTATAATAACGAACCATAATTATAACCCGAGCAAAATGTACTTGTCATATTTGAAATAGTTCCAGCGGGTAAGCCAAATTCAATTTCCTTTTGTCTTTCACTAATTCTCGCAACTAATTTCATAGCCCAGGTTAGTTTGAGCTTGATTTGACCACCATGCTCTTCCAGAAGACCTGGAGCCTTTTCCATAATATAAGCTCGAGCTATAGCAAGTGCTTGTGATGCAGTCAAATGTCCTCGTGGATCAGACTGTTTAATCTGTAAGCTTCGTTCATATGGAATAGAATGAAGTTTGAAAAATTATTCCAAAAGTTTCTACGGAGCAGAACTAATGCCATAAATACCTGAACCATATAGTCGACTAATTCAGCGTCAAGTTCATCGCCAATTAACTTTGGACGTCCTCGTCCGCGTCCACGCAAGAAACCTGGACTACCTGTGCTATGCGCCGGATTTTGTTTTGGTTGTTGTTCCGAAGCCTGCAAGAAAGGTAAATTGTACAGCGGTGAATTAAGAAATCACAATAATTTTCGTTAAAAAATAAGAATGAAAAACTGAGAAGGTTTTTGTGAATGTACATCAAAATACTTACCTTGGAACTACCATTCGTACCTGAAAATTTCACTGCACTTGGAATTGGTCCATTTTGGCAGTCACCGTTGGTGCTATCCATTTCATCACCTGAAGTTGTACCTGGTGAACCAGCATTTGCCAAAGGCATCACTTGCGGTGCAACTGAAACTCCTGCAAATATTTGATCATTAAAAAAAAACTCTTTTTAAACTAATTTTCTGTTTAAATCACTTGGTGTCAAAAGTGGCAATTAAAAACTAGCAATGATTTTCAAAAACATTTACCAGATGGCTTTGGCTTATACTCTTTCCGATGGTAGTAAGCAGCAACCGGAGTTGGAATACCAAATTTTCGAGCAGCTGCACTAGGACCATGTGCTTCCGCATATTCCGCAACTGCTTTTTTTTCTTCCGGTGAACAATACTTCGACCGTCGTCCGCTATTGTTGACATTTTGATGAACTGAAAAACAGAAACATTTTTTTGTGACTGTTAACTTGATTTACATGAATCACTAAAAAAAAATCAATAACTGCTGATAAAGTGAAGAAAAAGTAGAGGAGATCAGACTACTACTTATTCGTGACTATTCCCGAAAAACGATTACTCGATCACTTTTTAAAAAACGAGAATGCCATAAAACGAACTGCTTTGCACTTTACATTTAAAATTGAAAAGCAAATTAATTAAACATAAACTTGTTAGCAACAGGAAGAAAAGTTCTGGCAAATAAGCACATTTAAAATCAAGAAAAAACATTTACCTTTATTTGCGGGATTTCCGTTCGCTGATTTTGTGAATGAAGTTCCGGCAGCAGCGGTGGCAAGACCAAATGCTGTCGGTAAACCTGCTGTAGCAGCAGCTGCAGCTGCAGCAACCTGAGCACCATTTAACGGAAGTCCGGTTTGCGTAAAAATTTGTGATAACAATGCCTCACAATCATTCATCGAAGGCACATTTGTAACTGTTTGAATATTTCCACCACCTGTTGTTACTGCTCCAATTGATGATGGTGAAGTTTTGAGCACCTGTAATGAAGCAAAGTAATTTGATTGAAGTAATAAACATGAAGCCGAAATTAAAAAATTTTTATTAGCAATCAATTGTAGGCACAACAATTGCTACTACTAATTATGAAGGAGAATTATCACTCTACTGATAAATATTCCACATTGACAGGTAAGTAATTAATTAAACAGTTGGTTGGAAACAGAAAAAGTTTTAGAAAAAAATGAATAAATAAATGAGAAAAGTGACCTCTGTTTTCATTGAATTTTTTTCGATAAAACCATTTTGTGCCATAATTGTTGCTTTATTATTATTATCAATAATTTTATTTGGCGATAACGGTATTGATGCACCACCGTCTTTTAATAATTTGAACATTTCAACCTGAGTTTGATAGTATGGCTTACAAATACCGCATTGGCATGATGGTACATGAAGAGCATTTAATAAAAGTGTAACCTGAAATTACCGTAATAAACAATACAGTAATAGATATTTTTATTCGGTTGATAAAAATTTTTTGCCACTCTTTTTCTGAAAATTACAATCGATTAAAGCATTTTGCTAGATTTTAATTCATTTAAAAAAATTCAAAAGATAGGTGTCAAATAACCTGATGAGATAGATATGTCATTTGTATAGCTAAATCGTTCACTTGTTGTTTCAGCAATTCTTGACTTTGTTTATTCTTCTTATCCTGTACTGATCGACCTTTAAAGCCACGTTTTGTCATTTCCCCACCATCCATTTGTTCATCTTCATTTCCTCTGCAAATAAACTTATTGTTATAGTAAAATGCAATTTATTGAATATGAATTCATTTTCAGAACTTATTTCAATAACAAAATATATGAGATACATTGCTTTAGCATACATACATACATACTATATACATACATACATACTACATACATACATGTAAATCGCGGCAAATTGATTTAACATTTCTCTTAGAATTCTTAAATGATGCCATTTAAATTCGTAAAAAGCTAAAACGACGACAAACATAAATTTTCAGAAAAATTCGCACAATTCAAAAATCACCTCATCCTAGCCTAATATTCCGATTCTTATGCTAAATCGGGAATATCATCAATTAATCTATTCTATTTTTCCATGTCATTTTGTTTTTTATTTTTTATTTTTTTAATTGACTTCATTCATTATAAAAAGCATAATTAAGTAAACTATAAATTGCTCGTCTAAAATTAAATTTTCCTATTTATCAATTCTCTTTTCTCTTCATGTTTTCCTTTCTCTTTCTCTCTCTATCTCTTTCTCTTTATCTTTAATCAATGCAACAAAATGCAAAAAGTTTGTGAAATTTCTCTCATAAGCTATTATTTGTATTTACACAATACTAGAAAAATGAAATTTCAATAAATTTTTCGTGATATTTAAAAAAAAATTATAATTTTCAAATTTCAAAATAATATATCGTTCTCTGTCGTTAGAAAAACAAAAAAAAAAACGAAATGAAATGAAATGAAAAAAATATTTTCCAAATGCCATTATTCATAAAAATAAAAATGTGAATTTTTTAAAAATTTCAACATTCCTTTTTTTTTTTTTCAAATTTATATAACAAACAAAAAAATTTTTTTCTTTCTTTTATTTTTAACATTTACAAATAACCCATTTTCCTAAAAATTTTTTGAAAATAAAGAATATACAAACAAATTTGGAAGGAAAAAGTCAAAATCCCTCCTAGAAGAGTTTGAAAAACAAAAAATTTACGATTGAATTTTTTTTTAAAAAAAAGAACAAAAATGGAATGAAATTTAAAATCAAACAAAGTAAATTAAAATTAAAATTTCAATAATTTAAATTTTCCTTGTCAAATAAAACGAACGATGATGATTGGGTCGATGATGCGTTCCGCTTCTGTTTTATCCGCAATGAATGAGTAACATCCTGTCCGGTACAATCCTCATTCATCATTATCACTCCGCAACCATTACTCAGTTCACCCATCAATCAATAATTATATCTTTTATGTTTGTATTATTGTCGTAGCTCTTCCTTCCTTCCTTCACTTACTGTTTTAACAAAATTTTAAAAATATTTTTTTTGTTGAACGACAGCCTTGTCGTACTATAGTTCTTCTTTTCTCCTTTCAGCGTAATTTACGATTTGTTAAATATCCTAAAATTTAAAAACATTTTTTTTTTCTGGTTAATTGAATTTCTGATATTTTTCATTTGCATTATCACGTAACATTATCAAAATATCAATATCATTCATTTATTGATGTTTGAAAAAATTTTCCAATTTTTTAAAAAAATTCATTAGAATTTCAAAGAAATTCTAATATCCTTCATTATATTTTCAGAAGTGAAATCTCAAAAAAAAAAAAAAAAAAGGGAAGAGCCCACTAGCATGAACAAAATGACC
>JABVXS010002028.1:0-10298 GCA_013365335.1 Madathamugadia hiepei | reverse complement strand
CTTTGGAGCGTTGTCTCCATACGTCTCGGTAATGAGCCATGTCAGCCGATAGTCCAGCAATCTTAAGGTCACGATTTATCGTATCTTGCCATCGTTTTCTTGGTCTTCCTCGGGGTCGCTTGCCCTCCACTTCCAGTTGTATCGAAGGCTTTATCATTGACAAATTTTTTGCTGTTTCTGTTTATCGTTACCATTGGAAAAATTGTTAAGAAATGTTGGACATAGTTATTTGAGAATTATTATAGCTTAATTGGAACAAAAATTTATGTCTTTGCCGGAGACACTGATTGTTTCACGTGATTCGAAAAATAGCCCGGATTCAACAGATCGTAAAAAAGCGACTCATTTAAGGTGTGAACGACAGCGTCGAGAAGCTATTAATGTTTGTTTATTTTATTTAATTCTAGAATGCTAAATTGATCAATTACAGCTGATGGGATTTGCCCGATTTTAAATGCTGACAGTCTGTTGTTGTTGTGTTATTTTTCAAATTGATTTTAAGGAATTTGTGCTATTTGCTTCCATTAATGTCAGATGTAGTTGTTCTGCTTCGGTCATTGATTTTACCCTTGGCTGAGAAGATTTTGCCTGCCTTCATTCAATGATTCTCTGCTACATGCCGGAGATCCGGAAGTTTGAGGGTCATACTTTTGCATGTTTGCAGCGATTGGAATTTTGCCGTTCTGAAATTATGGTATTTGAATGATCATTGTGGAAAACCAACATGCGGTGTCATGATTTCATTGAATTTCTTGCGGAAAATTGTTCAAATTACTGACGCTTTAGATTGGATATCAAGAATTGAAGGAATTGCTGCCAGCATCTTTATCACCCACTGGGTGCAAAACAACGAATGCAGCAATTTTGTTTCGCGCAGCTGATTACTTAAATCAGTTGAAAAAGGAAGAAGAAAATTTGCGAGAAACAGTTTCTAAACTAAATGCACAGGTCTTGATTCTTTTTCATTTTTCAAGTATTAGCATCTCACATTCATCCATTTTATGACATTTTTGTTTGTTTAGGTATCAGCACTTGAACTTATCGCCAAACAATATGAAAGTATGGTCATCAGCAGCTGTACATCCAGTAGATCTTCAGTTCAGTGCCAAATTGTAATTTTTGTTTTAAATATAGAGAAATCTAATTAATTATATTGGTCACTAAAGTTACAGTCCCCATCAATCCACTGAAAAAGGTGTGAGTGGAATTTTTTCCTGAATAAGTTATTGAACTGTGTAAGGTAATTGAACGGTATTATTTTGTTTGGCTTTTGTAATTTCTAGGAAATCCTCAATTATTCAATAACAATTCGCTACAGCAACATTCTATGAGTCCCGTTCATATAACCATTTTCAGATGCGAGCTTTCCTTGATTCTTGTTTTGCTTCATTCAGCAAAGTGGTAAATGTTTCCAGCTTACAATCCATAATAGAGACACTGCTACCTTGGGTGGAGAATATGGAATGTGATGTAAGTTTCATTGCTATCCTCTCTGTTTCATATTTCACTTAATTTTTGGGAAGATTTTCATTTAATGGTTATCACTACTTAAAATTACGTTTTTTTACAGAGAATTTCTCGTGATACGTTAGACGCTGTGTATAAGTATTAACGGGCAATTCAGTGCTTTTTTCATGTTCATTTTGCTAAAGAAAATTGTGATAGAATTACCTTCAGTCAATTACAATTTATTTTCACGATTTTTTGTAGTATTGATTTTGCGATTTTGATGTTTAAATTTTGTGGAAAATGGTTGCATGTTAGATTATTGGTAGTTAGTAGTGTTTTTTTAAGTTGCTGATCACCATGAATTTATTGAAGGAAAAAAATAATATCTCAAATTATTTAAAAGAGACATTCTAACCGGCAAAGTACTCTAACCTATATATTAGGTTGATATTTTGTAAAGAATATGTGACGGAATATTTTTTTAGTTGCTTTATTGAACAAGTTTGTTATTTTCAAGTTGTGGATAAGTTATTCATTGCCTTCAGTATGTATTTTGATACCTCTTTTGCTTGGAAAGTTGAAATGGATTTGAATTGATTCACTTTAGTAAAGTACTACTTCGGCGTATGTATTGCATGCTTGGCGCGGGCTCGGGATGTAGAAGTATGAAAAATTAAAGATTGGAATAACAATGAGTGGGTCTTATCTAAACTTTGATATAATCCCATGGGATGGTAAGCTCACTTATTTAAAGTTGCTTTTACAATTACTAACATTTGGTATGCCCGAAAATGGGCGAAATTGTGATTCGTTTATTTTTTTTCAGTTAGTATTAAAAACTGTTGCGAATATCTAGCAAGTTTTTCGTTGATAACAATTCCATCTGGTATAGTATCATTAAAATATTATTTAAAATGAAATTGCACTTTTTTGATATAAATTTGGCTATCAAATGAATTCAATCGTAGCTGGAGAATGAAGCATCACAAAAATTACAAACTATATTCGCATATTCAATAAGGATCCATATTGGCAACAACCATTCATAGCAATGCAACAACCTACAAGAGAGCAGGAAGGAGAGAACGGTGTCGAAGAGAATAGTATGCGTTGATGCTATCCAAAGTCGTTCCCACAGATCTACCGAAAACGTTAACTAGTTGAAATTGTAATGTTCGATGAGGGTTTCATATTCATCAGGCCTGAGAAGTCTTGCAAACTTGACAGCTTCCACATGATGTACCTCAATCCTAAAAGCAGCAATTACAAATTTCCAAAAAAATTCACAGACAGGATGCATATGAAAGTTATAAATGAATGTTTTCACTGAAAAAAAATGAAATTCAAAAAATTGAAGATGAAAGTTTTTCACAACAGCGATTCTCCAAGCAGAGACAGTGTGACGTGTTTTTTCACTAGTGTTTCACAGTAAAACATAAATCTTTATCTTACCATTCTATCTGGTGAAGAGCAACTGCATTTCAAAACAATTATTACTTATACAATCACTAAAAAACTTTCAACAGTCAAATTAACAATTTAATAAAAACGCTTGTCGCCAAGATGGCGAAATCAGTTGGACGCGGACAGGGGAGTGTATGGGACATGGGCAAGTGCTTGCAGGATTTACCCTAATCAGTTAGAGATAAAAGAAGAAAAGAAACTCAATGGTCATTCCTTTTAAGCTAACCACACGTTTCACCTTCATCTCCATCTTCATCCAACTGTAATTTTTGTTCTGGGGACATTGCAGTCAGCACCACTGATCGTTGTTCTCCTTACTGCTGTTACTCCAATAACAGCTGAAACAAAAGTTTTCCCATAAACTCTTTATTCTACTGTAAGTGACGGTAGTAAAATCCTGGTGCGGAGGATAGCTGGAACCCTGAAGTTATCATTCGGAATATTTAAAAGAAATCCAATCATTTACAAACAAAGATGAGCAATTATATAAAAAATAAACAAACTAAAAAATGTTTAAAAATTAAATTAGTTTTTTCATTTTTTTAGCAACAAATTTTTTGAATTCAAAAAAGATTTTTGTTTCACTTTAATCGAAAAAGAAAAATCCAGCATTTCGTTGGAAACTAAAAATGTAGCAAAAAAAGTAATAAACAATAAAGAATGCAGCGAAGATACGCATATAGAAGGGTTCAATCCCCAGATATGTTATCACCGACGACAGACCTTAGCGACGGGTCAGTCGGGCAGAGATAGTCGCAATAAGAACAAGATGCAACAGTTTCAAATACTTTAGCCCAATCTCCGACAAGGGCCGTATGAAAGAAGAATTCCACGCAATAAAAATAGCTGCCACCTGGACAAAATGGGCAACAAGTACAACAGAAACCACTTAAGATACGAAGATAAAGTGATCGCCTTCAGTCCATTGGCTAATAACAAGGGAAATGAAACTTGCATCTATGGAGCAGGACGCATGAATACGATGCTCCGCAGTAGCGGGCCTTGCAACCTAATAAGACAAACGCTAAGGGAAAAAAAGAATGCAAAATTAATATTGCAAGCAAAAACAATAAAAAGTCTCGATCTCCTCACGAACTATCAAATACAATATTAGTTTGAACGAGAATGGATCGAAATATACAGAAAGAAAGAAACAGATTCAGAATCGGAGAGATGATTGACGGAAACTGGGAAATATGCCTATTAAGATGCTACTCACAGATGGCCGACAATAATAATAATAAAAAGATGCTACTCACATGAATAAACACACCGCACGCTATGCGAAACCACAGTTATACGTTACGCCGAACACGAAGATTTCATGGCTACATCACGCGACGTCTATTCACGTGACAGCCATGCACGTTCATTTGCATGGACCCGGCATCCACGTTACTTTTTTTTCTATCTGTCTCAATTCTCTCTACTACTGCTATCGTCGTATGGTATATCCCAAATAGCAATACAATTCTTGCATCATTCACGCCGGTTCCTTCCTTTGCAAATATGCACCAGCTTAAACAAAGGCAGCTGTGATGTGAATGGTGCGGTACAAATATTACTTGGCATATGATATACCGTACGCCTAAACTAGAACGAGAATCTTCCATATGAGTGTGAGCTGCTGGTCGATTTTCACTCGGATAAAAGCAGAGACGAAGTAATGAAAATGAATGAAATTAAAATTAAGATGGTTATGTTCTCGAACTACGCTCTTATCACGAAACCGTTGAAATCACCGAATTTGATTTCCTCCAAAGTTGCATCTTAAATTTTTGCCATTCAACAACGCTGAATATTTTCTATTCAAAATTTGCAAATTTAACTCGCAGAAGGTGTTCATAATTAATTAGATTTAACGTTCTGAATGATTTAAATTTGTATTTACAATGAAAAGCATTCGCTAAGATGCAAGGAACCTTGAGGATTTAAATAAATGTGATTCTCAGTGCACAACTTTAATTCTGTTCCATTCCATCCAACAGCATTGTAGTAGTTAGTTCAATCCTTTCAATTTCATTCAATAAATTTCATTCTTTCAACAAACCAACCCAATTTTATCTCGAAATAGAGGCAAAATGCACCTACACTCCACGCTGCACACTGCACTTTTCGTGCGCGTGCAAAGTGCAGAAGGTTGCAGCCCATTTCGATTTTAGGATGAATGAGCGAAATGTAATGTTTCTTTCATCTGCGAGCATTCCAGAAAATAAAATCCACGGAGGAAAGGAAGTGAGGGTTACTTAAAGTAATGCATTCAGCTTACACATTGAAATGAAATGAAATATTGGTGAAAGAGTTCTGTGCAAATACCAAAGATGTTCCATCCTCTCAGTGAACTTATCATTTACAGTGGTGACAGGACATGGCATGACATGATGCACAGTGAATTCAAACCACACTTATGCGTACTTCCTTTTTTGCAACGATACAACAGCCATTTGCAAATTTAGGTCCTCTTGAAACGGGCCTTATTGAATTCTTTTGCAATCTCCTCACTTTCATCTTCTACATTGTCATCCTTGCCAAGCCGCTTGTCGAAATTCAATTTCGTCCTAAATTTAAACCTAGTTTCGGCCTGTTGTCTTAACAATCAAAATTTACCATTTGTTTTCAATTTAATTCAACATTTTCTGTATCACTGATGCTTTATAAGACTGAAAATAGTAAGTATAATTTTACTTTCTTCCCCTGGCTTATGTCCCAATTTTCAACACTCTCGTTTGCTCAGCTTAACTTCATTTCTAGCCATTCCTTTAAATTATATTGGCATTCTATTTCTCCTTTCATATCCAGAAATTCACTGAAGCAAATTCCTTTTTTCTTCGGCTCAATTTGACTTTTTAAATTAAATTCAATCGGAGGAATGGAAAGTTTACCGTTCCAGAGGAAAACCAATCATTCATTCGAGCAAGAAATTTGAAAATTGAAAATTTCCTACAGATTCTGCTATGCGATTATTAAATAAAGCGAAATATGGATACCAGCGAAGTGGTTCATAATTACATTCCAGGTCCATTTCACCTTTTGCCTGAATTTGGGCAATTGCAAATGAGTGACACTGATTGTCGTTGTCACATCAATATCACGACATCCAGCGGTGACATTGTCCCTCATTGTCATATCACGACGCTTTATCATCATTTATGCTCTGTGTCGAGCTCGAAATGAACAATTATGAAGGTCTTTTGCAACAGAAATTTCAACGTGTTTTTTTCTTTAACCTTTAAATTAGCCCCACCAATTGCACATTCTCTCGCAAATGGTTTGTAATTTCATGCGACAAAACATTTCTTTCGCACGCTGAATTTCAATTCTGCTAATTATTCAATAAGAATTTTTTTCTCTGCTGCATTTCTCTCTGTTTCTCTAAAATTGTTAAGTAGAAAAAAGTTATTTATTGTCTGTATTGATAAAATGGCAGGGACAGGTGAGAAAGTTCACTGGCAGATGTTCGTTTGAATTGATCCGTCCAGGTACTCTTATAATGCTCCATATTTCAGTATGTGACAGTTGTACTGTTAATGAAAGATTCAGAAGGCTGGAAAGGTTCAGGTATGATTGTAATGAATTATAAATAGAAAATGAGAAAGCACAATTTTGGATTTGAACATGTGTCAATTAAGACAGACTAATTGTTGTTATTAAAATAATTAATATCACTGATGTCACTTTTGGAATAGTAAAGGAAGAAGAAGCAGAGGGAATAGCATCTGCAGCTTTCTTAAATTTAATTTTCAGCAATTACTTTGCAAACTCTCTCAAATATTCGAATCAATCAATAGTTATTGAATAATATATTCCATGCATTCAATTTTTTGGCATTAAGTTCCTTTCTTCTGAAATAATATTTTAGAATTTTACACTTTAAACTAATTAAACTTTTGAAGAAATAAAAATGTGCATTAAATGATTCAAGTATCCCTCAAGATATTTCGTTTCAACTTCTTCTACGTCGAAATATCTGCCTTGTCAACTTCTCTTCCAATTTCAATTTCAGTATATTTCCATTTGCGACAAGTTCCTTGAAATTCCCACAACAAATTGAGCAGTTGACGGTTGGGGTAATTAAACTTCCAGTAATTAATACATCATTATCATTGTCAATATCATCCATGAGAATCAGCGAATGAATGGGATGACGAGCGGGACAATAGGGTCACCATCGGTCGTCACCAGCCACCATCGGTCATCATCGCCAATCTCCACATAATCTGTAAATTGATGTATAGCAAATAGCCCGGTGGAACATCTCACTTATTACGGTTCCATGGCGATATTGTTCATGCTGATTTATTCCGTCAGTCCCATTCATATTTTTTGCCTATTCGCATTATTGATCCATCACTATTGTTATTGTTACTGCAACTTACGCTTACTGTACGTGATACTGAAGTTGGGCAAAAAGTAGAAATAAAATTTCCAGAAAAAAAACGAAATTCGTGCATTTGGTAGAACAGTGATTCTTTGATAATGGACGGTTGGATTATTTCTCGACATTATCACTATAATGTAAGGGAACAGGGAGATTATCACTATAGTGAAAGGATAACAGAGAGAAATTAGAGAAAACTTATTGAGATAACAGTAATGGAATATAAAGGCTTGTTAGGAGCGATGCCTTGACAGTGAGCTTTACCTGTTTGCCCAATTATCGATCGATTAATCTGCTAGCACCTGGAAAGGCTATCACTGCAAACAACGCTTTGATATACTTAGCACTGAATTCTTCGATAAATTCTTCTCTGCCATTGTAATGCTTGTGGACACTTCAGAATAAATAATAACCATTTCGTTTAGAAATATAAATGAATGATTAAACTTCTCTGATATTTACCCGGAAATTTTAGAAATTTTTTTCATACAAATAAATTGATTGAATCGGTTTTTACGAGAGTTGTTTTTTGGAGAAAAAGAACTGAAATGAATAGAAACGAAGAAAGGGAACTTTCATTCTCTGAAGATCCCTTCTCTCTCTCTCTCTCTCTAAGTCTAAGCAGACATATTTAATTCGTTCTAATGTAACTATTCTTATTGCGACAATAACAACAGCATTTACTGCTATACTACTATTATTGTTAATGTGTCAAAGCAGAGATTATCTACTTCCTCTTTAATTCATTTTCTCTCTCTTTCCTGTGAAGAAAGATCGCTGAAGTGACAATGAAAAGGAGAAAAGATTATAGAGAGATTTGTGGAGAGACGGCAAATAGAGAGAAAAAAGAAAGGGTAAGAAATGAGGAAGAGAGAAAGAGTGATGTTGAGACAGTGAACCATGTGAAGCGACGTCAGCCATGTCAGTTCCGTCATTTTTGAAAAGTTCGATTCGAACAGCTCATGTTTAACATATGATAAATCTCACAGATAAACACTGCTCTTTCCATTTCTCTGTTGTTTTTTTTACTGTGAGACTGAGAGATTCGCTGAAACAATAGTTTCCTCTCACACTGCGACTGGATGTTGTTATTGTAGCAGTTAATATTGCTAATACAGCGACAATAGCATTCCCAGCCGTCATCACTCCAAGAAGTGGGCAGTATCGACATTACGTCCAAGCAAATCATCACCATCATCATCAACTTATTTTGTCATTAAAAATGTTCACTGACTCATCAGTAGTATTGTTCGAAATGAAATGACTGGAAATGTTAATGTTGTCGGTGATATTTTTTATAATCCTCATGACCAAAATGGTAAGTAAGATGAAAAGCAGGAAAATAGTATGAATAGAGAGAGGTATGGACAATGCTAGGTAATGAAGAGATTAAGGAAGATGGAAAATATTACTTAGCTTGATATGAATAAATTAAGAGGAAGGATCTGAAAGGTTAAAAGAGATGAATTTCAGTGTTTCAAGTGGAATGCTTTCATTTATAAATGCTTCTTGAGGGGTGGGAGAAATTGAAAAGTTTTGAAAAATTGGCGGAGTGAAATGGGTCGGTGGGTGAGATGAACTTAGCAGACGAATCCCTTGGAAGGAAAGATACCGTTGGTCTGTCATCGGTCTCTCTGTGACAGTTCTTGTCCACCGATGTTTACCACAACAATCATTACTGTTACTATCATTATTGTCACCTGTGTAACATTAACACCTGCTAGCTTCACTGCTACGGTGATGGGAATGTCTGTTGAAATCAGTCTGCGATAATATTCCCTACCAGTAAATAATCTGTGACATTTCATCAGAATCTTTTCACTAATTGCTCCGATCACAGTGAACAGGCATCGAATAGGGCAAATATGATTTACCTGTAATGACAGGTAAATTTTCAGCTTACTTTTGAATTCTGTTGCTTAACAGTCACTTTCAAAAGTTTTTGAACAGTTAATCATTTCAATTAACGGTTGTTTGCTTACCCGAAATGGTGTGATATGCCATTTGTTGGTCGGTGAATTCTGAGCTTCCTCCTTTCACCCAGTAATTGCTAGTTTGTCGGACCTCTTAAGAGAAGAGTAAGGAGACAGAGGTGACATAATGGACTTGAGGGGTCAGCAGGGTGTGAGACAGAAAAGCCAAGGAAATGGCTAACACTTTATTACCATCGTTTCCTTAAGCTTCAAGCAAATTTACTCTGTTTTAGATATTTTCTCTTTTCCTTGAAAATTTTGGCAAAGCTCGAAATGAATTCATTCCAAATTTGATAGAAGCTTCTCTATTCCTTGGATTTTATGGAAATTGAAGAATGAGCATTCTCGATTGATCTCATTTTATTGTTTGCCTTACCATTTCGAATTTCTCAAATAATTACTTTTATAGCTGTGCCAAATTAAAATGCTTCATTTCTCATTTGCTTTTCTTTCTTTTTTGGAATAAAATTTAACTGTTGCCAGTAAAAGCTTCTAGTTTCTGGCCAGTAACGCTTCCAGCTAGCAAACCTCTGATGTAACATCCTATTATACCGATTGCCACCAAAAAGTATTTACACTTTCAGGAGACAAACAATTTTCTAACAAAATTTGAGAAAGTATTTCGTTTGAATTTCAACTTTCACCACTGATTCATACAAATTTCAAAATAGTTTTCCAGGAAACATTTATATTACAAAATCATTTTCGCACTGAAAAATAAATGTCAAAAATGATTTGTTTTAATAGCGGCAAGACCTGTTGAAATCATTTATGGCTCGGCCAAAATGACTTCCACACTCGGCCACTCATCCATTCCACATAATGCACTTTAAATTTCCCATCGAACTCAACTTTTCTGATACATTTTGTTTCAATTAAATTTTAAATTTATTTTGAAGTACACTTATTATAAAATTAAAAATTGTTCTGTAATTAAACATTTAACTTATTGATTGATTGGTTTTCTTTAAACAATTTCACCATGGATCAGTTACCCCGACGACAGACCTTTGCGACGGGTCGGTCGGGCAACG
>JABVXS010002027.1:0-10299 GCA_013365335.1 Madathamugadia hiepei | reverse complement strand
GAAATGGAACACAACAACAACATGCATCTATGGAGCCGGATGTAAGAAGAAAATGCTCCACAGAAGCGGACCCTACAACCAAGCGGGACAAACGCTAAGGAAAAAAAATCAGCTTAACAATTATATGGTTTCCTTGTGGTACATTCTAATTAAAATATTCCATCAACAACTGAACACTTAACATTACTCTTAACAACATACAAATATTTAATTAAACTGAAAATGCTGAAAAAGATCCTACCAAGCACACCTCTCTGTTTGCATTTTTTTTTTTTTGACTAAACTGTTGCAAAGAAGATGAATGATAGAAATTTTCAGATTTCATGAGTGTGAATGCAAGGGCCAATAAATACAAGGAAATAATTACAAGTGCCACTTAAAAAATTTGGAGAAAATGTCATGGTGGACCTAGTAAGAAAAAATCAAGAAACTATGGTAAATTTTCCGTCGTATTCCCACCTAAAAGCCAATCAGTGGTATAAGCCTATGATGGAGAAGTGAAGTGATTAAAATGACAGCTGAATGGTGAGAATTTCTTTGAAATCAGATATTCTGGAAGATTTATCACGTCAGGCGTCCTTTTTTTTCTTTGAGCTGCTCATTACACTCGATTAGGGTGAAACAATTTCCCACAAGACCAAAGAAGTTTCCAACAAGAATCATTTGCATGAAGTTCATCGTCTCAACTGACCAAGTCTGCCATCCCATCAGTTCTCGTTTGAGAGAGAATGTTGCGAAGTGGATGTAACAGAAGGTTCTCGTCGACTTGCAATAAAATTAATTGTTGTAGAAAGCTGACTGCTGAAAAATGGGCTAGGTTGTGGATAGTTGCAGTAGTAGGGAATGAATATTTCTTTCCATTGCCAAAAGACGAAAAAATCATGATTTTGCATTTCTTGCGGAGAAAATTCGAAGAATATGCAACTGCATGTACGAAGTAGCTTCTTTTTTTTCAGGCAATGGTTAATCAGATTCTAGAAGCATCCAGCAGTGCGCATGCTAGTGCAGTAGAAATGTCCGGAAAAGTTGCATCAAAGATTTTTGTAAGCTTTAAAATTCTTCACTTTATGATTGCAAAAGAAACAAGCATGAGCAGTTTGCTTATAATTTACCCTGAACGCATTTAGGAAGAAGAGGATCTTGGGTTCGAAGAAGATATACTTAAAAATCCATTTTCACTTCGGAGCTGGTTGAGATACATCGAAAACAAAAAGAAGTGTAAAGCGCCATCAAAACAAATCAATCTAGTATATGAACGTGCTTTAAAAGAACTTCCGGGTAGCTACAAGCTATGGTATTATTTGCGTTTTAATGTAACCCATAATTTCCGTGCCTGGGTTATTTACCAGATCAAGATTGATTGTTTTAGATTCCGATGAGTGATTTGCGATACTTTTTACAAGACTTGATTTAAAATATTTTGTGTAAAGGTCTTTCTACTTACAACTTCTTGGTTTGTCCTTCTCCACTTGCACTTTTTATTGTTTGTTAATAATAGATAAAGGAGCATATATGTTTTTTTTTCAGGTATAATTATCTCCGGTTTCGTCGGAAACAGATAGTAAATAAATGTCCTACTGATCCGGCATATCAGCATGTTAACAATGTTTATGAACGGGCGTTGGTTTTCATGCACAAGGTTGGATAATTTTGCTTGAACAGTTTGAAACATGTACAATTTATATAAAGGGAGACTGATTAAACAATTTAGAGGAACTTTTGAATTTGAGTTTTTCTCTTGGACATGAATAATTTCTAAATGATCGAGTGAATTTCCATTCATTGTAGTTTTCTACATTCATCAAAGTTAATCTGTTAACATTAAGTGCAACTTTAGATGCCTCGAATATGGATGGAATACTGTGAATTTTTAACATTACAACGTCGTGTAACTCAAACCAGACGAGTTTTTGATCGTTCCTTACGAGCGCTGCCAGTCACTCAACATGATCGAATTTGGCCGCTTTATCTGAAGTTTGTCACAAGCCATGAGATTCCGGAAACTGCAATTAGAGTCTACAGGAGGTAGGCTGCTAATTTAGCTTCGAGCTGTCACATGTCTGCTATGAACATGAGGATGACATTTTTTGTCACATACTTTCCTAATTAAATACTTTCTAATGCATTGAAGAGTGATGCGTAATTTTGCATCGTAAAATCTTTAGTGAACGTTTACATAATTAAAGGCCAATTCCATTATTGGTTGTAATGAACACCAAAATTTTTTGTTGCCTGATTCGACAACGTTTTTGAACTTATATTTAAGTAAATATATTTGCGTCATCTCTGTGTTAATTCGTTTACTTTACTTGAGCTAGAGGACTTTCAGATGTTTGAAATTGCTTCCAAAGTGTCGTGAAGACTTTGTTGATTATTTACGTACGATTGATCACTTTGATGAAGCCGCTCATCAGCTTGCTATTCTTGTAAACGATGATAAACCATACTCCGAGCATGGCAGAACAACTCATCAAGTAATCGTACTTGTTGCACCTGTTTATCTACAATCTCCACTTTGTAAATTCATCTATGTGATCCAAGTACAACTCATCTATTATTTATTTGCAGCTTTGGACTGACCTCTGTGAATTGATTTCTAAAAATCCAAGTAAGGTCCATTCATTAAATGCAGATTCAATCATACGACAAGGCATACTAAGGTAACAGTATTTCGTAGAATTTAAATTGCATTGTTCATAGTTGGCTAAATTGCTCAATTCAAGTGGAATTTAACTTTATACAGACACATTTCAGATACAGTGATCAGGTGGGACTTCTGTGGTGTTCTCTAGCAGAATATTACATGAGAAGTGGAAACTTCGAACGGGTAGAATTTCGTGTAACATTTTTCATCAGGCATTGCCTCGGCAAGAGATGAATTACAGATCTTAATATCTAGCTTATTTGTAGGCAAGAGATGTATATGAAGAGTCACTAACTTCTGTAAAAACTGTGCGGGACTTCACGCAGATTTTTGACGCTTATGCAAAATTTGCTGAACATGCAACAGCTGCAAAAATGGATGAAATAGATAACGGTGATATCGCAGCTGATGAAGAACAACAATTGGAATTGGAACTTTCTTTTGCAAGGCATTTTTTCTCAGATATTTATAACTTGTTTTGAGCTTCATTAAGCAATAAATGATTTTAAGAGTTTTATGTTAACGATATTGTGTTATCTTCTTGTAAAAAATAACCTTCATATATCTTGATTGCAGTAAATATGACGATTTTAAACCTAGTCATATGTATCCATAATAATTTTTATTCTCAGTTAGAGAGAGATTTTAAAATACAGTTGATTTCTTAACTGTGAAGTTAACTTTTACAATGTTTTGCAGATTTGAGCATTTAATGGACCGTCGACCTCTTCTTTTAAATAGTGTCTTGCTGCGTCAAAACCCTCATAATGCATACGAATGGTTAAACCGTGTAAAATTATATGAAGGCAATAAAAAAAAGGTGGGTCTAGAATGAGGAATGCTCCTTTTAAGCTATTTTGTGTATTTAACATCAGTCATTTTCGAAGATTTTCTGTCCAAAAAAAAATACAAGTTGTTTCTTTAATATTATCTTTTTAAGTCCACTTTTTCCAAACTCAGCTGCATATTGATTTATAGCAAATTGAAACATATGAACAAAGTGTGCGAACGGTACAACCCAAACTGCAGACAGGGAAGTTGTCAGATATTTGGATAAGCTTCGCGAAATTTTGTGAACAAGAGGATATGTTGAACGAAGTAGGTGTTCTCTGGGTAATTTATATCGAACTGTTTATTAAAGAGGGGCATTTCTCATAACATACATGATCTGATGTTTATTTAGGCAGTTAGAACAGCTGACAAAACTTTTTCTGTTGGACATTCGGTATTTATTTTTTTATAATCAAATAATCATTTTTACAGAACATTTTTAGACATATCTTACGCTAGGACCTGTTTCCAGGCAAGATTAATATTTGAAAAAGGACTGAGACCTGAATATACCAAGGTAGATGACTTGGCATCGGTTTGGTGTGAATATGTTGAATTTGAGTTGCGCCACAGGTTAGTTTCGAATTTAATGGTTTTCTATTATTAATTTCTGCGTAGAATTGCCTCTTTATAATTTTCAATTCCCCATTGATCATGGACAACTGCATGTTTATTCGTCAGGAATTCTGAGAATGCTAGAAAGTTGATGCAGCGAGCAACTGCTATACCACCTCGAAAAACTCATTACTTTGATGAAACTGAGTCAGTTCAAAATCGACTGTACAAATCCTTAAAGGTTTGAAATTTGGGTTTACTGTTCTGATGTAGTACCATCGAGGTTATCAACAATTCAAGCTTGATTTATGACTTCTCTCCGTTCGTAACATTTTTGGTTTTCCATGTTATGGATTTGCTGGATTCATGTCAGGAAATGTAAATTGATTCAGATTTGGTCTTTGTATGCTGATATTGAAGAAGCATTTGGTACTCTTCAAAGTTGTCAGGCTGTTTATGAAAGAATTATCGATTTACGGATTGCTACTCCACAAATAGTGGTCAATTATGCCAAATTTTTGGAAGAAAACAATTATTTCGAGAATGCTTTCAAGGTTTGAATGTATTTCCTTGATTCTCAAATTATAACCGTAACAAATTATGCCAAATTTTTGGAAGAAAACAGTTATTTTGAGAATGCTTTCAAAGTTTAAATTTATATCATTGATTGTCAAATGGTAACCGTAGTATGATGTAATTTCGCGACTTGTCTCCACGAATTTGTTTAAAAATCACTCGGAACTTTGCATTTTAATATCATCGTAAAATTCAAACGTTCGTGAATGTACATATCAGGTGGATAAAAATATCAATATTTTTTTTCAGACCTATGAAAAGGGTATAGCATTGTTTAAATGGCCAGTTGTCAATGAAATTTGGACCGTATATCTGGTTAAATTCTTAAAAAGATTTGTATGTACCTAATTATTTCTACTTACTAGAATAATTTTATTTAATTTAGCAGAATGAATTTATGATCTGCCATTGGTTTAATCGTTTCTTCAGCTGCTTGATTTTTTTTTAAGGGTGGCAAGAAACTGGAACGTGCTCGCGATCTCTTCGAACAGTGTCTTGAAAATTGTCCGCCGAAATTTGCAATGAGTAAGTATTCTAAGTCAGTTGAAAATATTACCCGTATTTTCACTGTGAAATTTTCGGAAATAATATCATTCATGGTTTTGGAATTTTTCGATGGTGATACTTTTGACCTTTTTAATTCATTTCACATTTAACGCTGTAGTTCACACGTTTCAATGCTATTCCTGCAATCGACAGGTAGAATTGAAGAAAGAAAACAATTGGTGTCAAGAATAGGAAAATTTGTTTTAGAGCTTTATTTGTTATATGCAAAGTTGGAAGAAGAATATGGTTTGCCACGTCACGCAATGAACATTTATAATCGCGCGACTACTGCAGTTGAAAAAAATGAGATGTACAGTGTATGTTCTGTTTTCATTTGATTGTTCAAAATAATTTCTTGTTGAAAATTTCGAATTAAAATTCACCTGTTTGCAGATGTTTAACATCTACATTAAAAAGGCGACGAGCATGTATGGTTTAACATACACAAGACCAATATTTGAGCATGCTATCGAAGTCCTGCCGGAAGATCAGTCCAGGTAAAATTTCTTCTTTTGGTTGTAATGAATTTTTTCCTATGACTGGATCTCAAGTTAATTTTCGTAAGTTTCTGAAGCTGTTTTTTATTTTTGTTTTCTCAAGAGAGATGAGTATTCGATTTGCTCAAATGGAACGAACTCTGGGTGAAATTGATCGAGCACGGGCAATATATGCTCACTGCTCTGAAATATGCGATCCTCGAGTAAGTGAATTTTTTTTTAGATTGTTGATGTAGTAAATTATTGAGGATACTGTATCTGATTACCATTTGGACTTAAACAAACCTAAGCGCTAGTAAGGATTCAACGCTATTATAATCCAAAAAATGACTAACAGCATTCATATCCAATTGAACAATATGTTAATGCTTGAATCAGTGGAGGTGTAAATATGATAATATGTCGTAGATAAAGTGGATAAATTTTCATCTCGGATATATTTTGCTTGTACACTGCACATTTATTTCAGGTTTATGGCTTGTTCTGGGAAATCTGGAAGGAGTTTGAAGTAAAGCATGGTAATGAGGATACGGTGAGAGAAATGTTACGTATAAAGAGATCTGTCCAGGCAACTTACAACACAAACGTTAATATCATGAGTGCTCAGATGTTATCCACAGCAGCGGGTGCAGCTACAAGCACAATCATTCATGAACGTGGGTACACTTACTTTCTTATGTTGTTTCTCAATTTTTGGAATTCTTATCTCTAAGATATTCTTTTTAAGACTGTGATGAACTTTATTTTCAAGATGATTTTTTTTCAATTTCAAAGTTTTAGCAAGCACGGCTGGTGACAGTATGGCGATGCTAGAAGCTCGTGCTCAGAAGATTGCGGAAGAAGAAACAGGTGTGACGAAGTTAGCAGTGGGTGGTGGAAGTATAAAATTTGTGCGAGGAGCTGCCAATGTAATTGAATCAAGTGTCACAGAAAATCCAGAAGAAATCGATATCGAAGATGATGATGACGACGAAAAAATTTCGGATGGTAATATTTTGTATGGATTTGCCGATTTAGTCAGAAATTTTGTGACTTTGCCGTAATTTGTTTCATTTCTGACTTCATTTCATTTCTTTTTAAATTTTTTTTTTCTTTTTTCCACCATTCCGACAATTTCAGATGTAGAAACGAAGGCTGTACCGGCAGGTGTTTTGGGTTCTCTTGCAAAAGAAAGTGGTCAATAAATTTGCAGAAAATCTTGCTATTCTTTCATGCACTGTTTATTGTCAGTTATGATGAAAAGAACAATTATTACGGCGACTTAATAAAGCTACGAATTATTACATCAAGTATTTCGTGTCAGGTTCTTCTGAAGTTGAATTCCAGGACCTAGTAATCCACAGAGTTGTCCAGGATCTAGTAATGCCAATTTAGGGCAGAAAAGTAAAGTGTGATTCCTGTTTGTATTTCTTAAATATCATGTTTGTTGTTTCACGGAGGAAGAATGAAGAACCCGAACTTGGTAGATGATTTGAAGTGGGTGACAATAGACATTTTGTAAGTAGCGAATTTTAACTGGAAAATGTCCATCTTTGGTTCATTCATGACGATTTAAAAAAGCAGAAAGCTCATTTTGCTCAATCAAACATGCAAAGCTTAAATCGTACTCATTAAGATTGAACAATATAAAATGGAATTCTCGTCATGAAATTTGCATAGTGAAGGACTATATATCACGAAAGTTGCACTTGTCCATTGGATTAGGTGGCTGGTTGGTTCGCTAATTTTTAAAAAGTGCACTATGGTGGCAGACACAAAATTTGAATTGCTTTCGTTTCTAGCAAAACATCAGAAATTCAAGGCGAAGGTGAAGTGGGATTTTTGGGGAAAATTTACAATACCAGTGAGGTAGATGGAGTTTGCCAACCCTGTGGAAATATGTTTGGTCAGCACGGCTTATGTGTTTAGGCTTATATCCGAAGCATTGAACTGAGCTACGTTGACAAAAAACTACATTGTGATACTAAGTTTTGTTAGTAAATTACTGTTACGGCGGTTTTGTTGTTGGATTATTGCATTTTGAGGTGGAATACAATCCTGATGAAATTTGTGAAATGATCGAGACAGCTCGGGTATTATTCTCGAGTGAGGGTGCACTGGTCGATGTTTCTATACCGGTTATCGTCGTCGGTGATATTCATGGGCAGGTAGCATACATCGGAAGTGGAGGCTTTTAAACTTTAAATTAATCACATCGTTAATGTTTTAGTTGAAATCCTCTTTCGAGACTTGCGCGATGTTAACTTTTTCAGTATGTTGATTTACAACGGATTTTTGCGGCGGTTGGGCGGCCCGGTCGAACACGTTTTCTGTTCCTTGGTGATTATGTCGATCGTGGACCGCAATCTCTCGAGTGTATCTGTTCACTTGTCGCTTGGAAAATTGCTTATCCGAAAAGAGTTCATATTTTCCTTAATTCAGTATTCGAAACAAGGAAGACGATGATATGAGAAAAAACGTCTCTTGGAGCCAGCAAGTAAAATCAGTGACTGTAAGGGTAGATGTAATGCTAAGTAGGACATCTGAATTTAAGCTAAAAAAGCACTTCCAGGAGTTCCAATGCAGACTGTGCTTTAAGGTTTTCTTACTTCGTGGCAATCATGAGTTTGCATCTGTGAATCGAGAATATGGTTTTTACGATGAATTAGCTGCAAGATTTAGCGTTGGTCAGTTTTCCAGAATCTTAAGAGCACATGCTGCTGAAAGATGAACGTTAGTAAACGTTTTTGGTAGATATTATCCCAGAGAACTGGTACTGTAGTGATTGCAAAAAGAAATTTTGCGAGCATTTCCAAATGCTTAATACCACTATGACAACTGGTGCTATGTGTTGGCAACCACTATGGCAAGTGGTGCTATGTGATGTTGCAGCAAACAATTTTTGTTTTGTTCACCCACAGCCCTCAACAGCACTGATTTTAGGTCAGGCAATGCGTTTGTGGAAAGAGTTCAACGATCTATTTTCAATTTTCCCCTTTTCCGCCTTAATTAAAAATAAAATACTGTGCATGCACGGTGGTCTTAGTCCACATCTCGAGTCGCTGAACGATATTCGCAATGTAAACGACATGCTTCATTTTCCTTCAAACGATTTGATTAAGAAGCAATCGATGATCTAATTATGACGCATACTGTTTAGACTACCCAAAAGTTTACTCATTCCCAGTATCGAGGAATATTTCTTGTTCCTTCCTTTCCTGTTGATATCATCATTTGTCCTAGTCTAATAACCTTTTAATCTTTCTGCAGAGCAACGCTTTCTCTGGTTCATTTCCTTTGCTTTCTTAAAACTTATCAGCATACGAACGTGAACCATCTCTAAAGTTCTCGCTGGTGAGGTAGAAGTAATGAACAGTAAATTAGGTTGATCTTCTTCATTCACCTTTTTTTAAAAATAATATTGCCGTCTCTCGAAAACACGAACTGATTTCAGATTAAAATGCCAGTAATGGAAGTGATTCCGGACACACTAGAACAGGATTTAGTTTGGTCGGATCCAAAATTAGAAATCAAAGGTTATGAGCCGAACAAATTGCGCAATGTAAGCGTTGCCTTTGGTGAAGATGTTGTCCATAAAACGTGCAAACGCTTAGGCCTGGATCTCGTTATCCGAGCACATCAGGTTTTGCTTTGTTTTAATTAAACCATAGACCGGAAACATTTCCATCATTTCTTTTTCGGTAGCTTTTTAGATATTTTAAATTCAGGACACTGCAAATAACTTTATTGATGAATGCCTTTTGTTCAACTTGCAGGTGATGGAAAATGGATATGGATTTTTTGCTGGTCGCAAATTGATTACAATATTTTCGGCACCGCTATATGCAGAACTCGTAGGCTTCATAATCTATTTTGCATAAAATGTTGGAACTTGAAAAATTCTTGAGCCTTTGGCAATCCGTCGGCTGCTCTACCTTACAACTTCAAATCAAAATTCTTCATCGAGCATCAGTGGTGGATGGATGAGAATGCATGTTGCCACTGCATTCTAATGGAACACAGAATCAGTTCCTTGCCCCGTCCTACCCAGATTAGGAAACTTCAGAGTTCAAGCTTGTCTCTTTGTTGGGAAAACATTTTCCGACATGAACTGAAAACACTATGTTATTGTTATGAGTAGACAAGAAATTAACTACTTCAAGTAAAAAAGTATCATTAAGATGGATGTGCTGCTTTTGACATAAAATGCTGGAAGTTTTCGAAGTTGAAAGGTTTAGATGTGATATTGGGTGGGTCGAAAAATTCCGAGTCACATGAAATGCTTCGTTTTCTTCTTTGCATTTCGGCAACATTTTTAAAATTATTTAAGCAGTTTGATACTTCTCACTGGTAAGACGAAACACTTTGGTACTTTTCCTGAGTAATTTTAATGACTCTAATCAGCTAATAGCGGTTGGTCAACTTGTAATAAAAAAATCAAACGTGAGAAACTTGGTCGTGCGTAATTGCCGACCACAAAGGATGTAGAGACGCCGCACTGAATGACATATTTTGCGCAAATTTAAAATCTAAAAAAAAATGTAGGTGCTCTATGCTTGATCTCTGTTCAGAAATTCAAATTTCCGGGAAGATATTTAATTCATCGTGCCGATAGACTTTAAAATTAAGAACTTTAACAAAATTTTATTAAATTTTTCGACCATTTCAGAA
>JABVXS010002026.1:0-10304 GCA_013365335.1 Madathamugadia hiepei | reverse complement strand
TACCTTGGCTCAACAATCTCCGACAATGGCCGTATGAAGGAAGAATCCTACGCCGCCTGGATGGAAAGAAGGCGGCAAGAAGCATAACGCTTAATCAAGATTAAGTCCAAAACACAATAACAAGGGAAATGAAGCCGAACGTATGAAGAAAATGCTCCACAGAAAGCCAGCAAGCAGGACAAACGTGCAATCAAGCAAGACAAACGTGCAACCAAGCAGGACAAACGTGCAACCAAGCAGGACAAACGTGCAACCAAGCAAGACAAACGTGCAAGCAAGCAGGACAAACGTGCAAGCAAGCAGGACAAACGTGCAAGCAAGCAAGACAAACGTGCAAGCAAGCAATGCAAACGTTAAAGCAAAAAAAAAAAAAAAATACTAATAGCTTTAAAAAACATGAATAATTGTGAAAAAAAAAGGACAACATTCCAAACTAAAATAATTTTTTCTCAATCTTACAAGCCAAAAACCTAAAGAAACAAAAACAAAAAAAAAAAATGAAAAAAAGAAATAAAAAAATTGGAATTTCTTAAAAAATTTCAAATGAATTAATTGTCAATTATTTGATAGATTATTTAATTGGCAAAAATAAATTTAATTTTTTTTTAATTTCAGCAAAATAAAAAAAAAAAAATTTTTTTTTTTGATGAAACTAAATTTTAATTTAATTTTGACACTTTCTTTTTTTCTTTCTCATTCCTTTGCAATATTCTTTCGGGAATTTGAAGATTGTTTTTATTTCATTCATTTATTTTTCCAACTTACAATGGCATACAAAAAAAAATTTCTTCATTTGTACTTTTTTGTTCACAAATTTAATTAGTTCAGTTCAAAAAAAGGAAAGGGCAAAAACTTTGAAGTTTCCTTTAAATGATAAAACAAAGAATCAAGAATAAAGGCAAAAAAAAAAATAAAAATTAATTTTTTTTGATGACAATAAATATTTCACAAAATTGAGAAGAAGAAGAAATTAGAGAAATGGTGAAAGAGTTTTTTATGTGTTAATTTAAATTCATACAAAAATATAAAGTTGAACAATAGGACGAATTTCATCTCTCTAACACTTTTACTAAATATGTAAATATTGTTAATCAATTCAATTATGTTAAGAAAAATAAATTAAGTACTCTGCATATTTTTTTTCCCATTGAATATTTTTTGTATAATTTAAATCGTTTAGTTATATAAATTAATTAACCCCATTTAATTATTATTTACATTTTTGTTTTTTTGTTTTTTAAAATCAATTCAATCATTGATAATGTTAATTGTTAGCGCAACAAATTGATTAATCAATTTAATTTACAAATAATTCGATCAATTGGTTCGATGGTAGTAGCATAAAAAAATAATGAAGCAGAAAAAGACAGAGAAAGAAAAAAAAAAAAAAATGAAAAACATGCTGTTGAATTGAAGAAAAAGAAAACGATGAATAAGCAGGTAATACTTCGAGAAATACTACTGATAAATAACAAATTAGCACTGATTAAATTTTACAAACATTAATAATTAGCCCTCAATTGGATTAAATTATGCATTTCAAATTCACAAAATTGAAAAATACGTGATGAAATAGTTAGTCATAAATTTTATTGCATAAATGTTTGCATGCAAATTTTAGACAATTCATCTAGAAAAGGATGCATTGCTAAAAGGTTTCAATAATGAATAACAATTATGTTTACTAATTAAATTAATTTCAAAGTAAATAAAAGCGTTAATTCATCATTAATAAATCTAGCATTGCAAAAATTTACTTTTCACTTAATTAATGAAAAAAAAACAAATATTTGAAACCAAAAATGACAATTCTCCAAAAAAAAAAATAAATAAATAAAAAACAAAAAAAATTTTTTGTTTTAGGAAAACAATTTGCTATTCATTACTTTATGAATGTTTATTAATAATATTATTATTGCGAAAATTTATTTTCCATTTGAAATCAAAAATTGCAACTAAATCCTAACGCAATTCACTCCAATCTGATGAGAACAGATCCGGAAATTATCACGATCATGGAGTTCTTATGAATGAAAAAAATCTGCCGGAAATTTCCCATTCACAATGAAAAACTTTTTGTACGTTGAAATTCTCATTTTTTTTTTTTTTTTTTGTTTCGACAACAAATTCTTTTAGTCCAAAATTTTCAATATCAATTTTGCTCGCAATCATCGTAATTAATTTATAAATGCTCGAAATATTTCAGACAATCTTATTGAGCAAAACTTCTTTCTTTGTTTTTTTCTTTCCCATTCAATTCTTGGTTAAAAAAAGAGTGAATAAAAAATCGAAGAAAATGTTTAAAAAACTCCAACAAAAAAAAAAACTTGATGATAATTTCTTCATAAAAATTTTCCCTTTTTTTTTTTTCAATTTGGCCTTGAATGAATTTTTTCCATCATTAAATTTTCCAAAAATTTCACTTAAGCGTTATCATCATTATTTCTAATTTTTTTTTTTTAAACTTTTTTTAAGAAAAAAAACTTTTTTTTTTTACAAAAAAGGAGAATTGGAAAAAAAAAAAAACATTAATAAATTAATCACGAAAGAAAAATTTTGAAAAAAAAAATATAAAATTGAATTCAGCAAATCTTACTTAATTTTTTAATCCATTATGAAAAATTAAATTTGACCTGATTAAAATATGAGGACAAAAATTTTCTGAATTTTTCAAAAAAAAAAGAGAGAGGGCATAAATTAATGAAATAAAAAGGGTTGAATAAAATTTTGGACAAATGAAATTTAAAATTTTAGCCATTAAAAAAAAAATATATGGCGGAAAAAAGAATCGATTATTTCAGGTATGAAAGTGAAAAAAAAAAAATTGAAATTTCCAAATTCTATAAAAAAATTTTTTTTTTCTTGAAGAAACTTTTTTAAAACTTAACAATTCAAATTCTGGTTTTCCCTTCTTTTTTTTTTTTTTAAAGCTCTTCAAAATTTTAAAAATATAATTTGCTTATTTTGCAAAAACTTATCAATTAATGCTAAAGTTATTAGTAATCAAGGAATCATCCTTCGTGTGCATTTCCATTAGGCTAATTCATAATTCTTGTAAGCATTCATTAAGTTTAATTCCACATTTGTCTGTAATTCATCCTTTTTCACCTCATCAAAATTCCATTTCAAATGAATAAATTGGTAATTGAATTGAAAGTATTAACTTAAAAAAACGAGTAATCAATTTAAAATTTAAATTATTAGCTTAGGTTAATTAAATTTTTTCAAATAATCAAACAATCATATCAAATCCTATCACTGACCATTTCTATATCATCATTATCAAGCTTAATTAATAACACTGGTCGGTGTATTTGTCAAAGAAAAAAAGTTCAAAAAAAAATAAAAAAAATTAGCTTAAAAATGAATTCATGGGAATAATTATATGCAGGTGTTATTGCTAATTAACAATTGTTACAATTGAAAAAAAAAAGAAAAAAAACCATTATCTATTCATATGCTTTAGAATTAATTAATTAATTAGCTTAACGGCGTACCCACCATTTCAATGAGCCATTTTTGCCGCTTTTATAGCATAAATAATAATTTTGACCATTGGTCAAATTGACCAGTGGTCAAAATTATTTATCAAATTACAAACGAATAAGCAGGCATACATGAAGTATATTATGATACGAGCAAATGATAAGTTTATCTGCAATAATAAAAAAAAAAAAAAATTAATACGAAAGGGAAAAAGAAATGAATTGATGGATATCATCCCAAAATTGCATAATGAAAATGATTAATGACAAAAATAAAATAAAAAAATACATGGAGAAACGATGATTATTAAATTTTTTATTAAACAATCATTCATTAATAAAAAAGAAAAAAAAAAAAAAGAAAGGAAAATCTCTGTCTTGTTTTTGATCAATATCATTGTAAATTATTTTTTTAAAAATGACCCATTTCATTGTTCACCTACTTTTTCCTCGCATTTGCCATTTTCATGAATTACAATTGTAGAAATTAAATCGGCGGCATTTTATTTTTCATACATTATCTTCATTTACAAATGTAATGCAAGAAAGGGCGGGGGGGCGGGGGAGGGGGGAAGGGGAAGAAATGAAATGATGAATATTATTGTAAATTATTCAAATGAAATCATTTATTAATTAAAATTAATAAATTACTCATTAGATGTTATTGTTTGATTTTTGGAAATTTTTTGAAGAGAAAAAAAAAAGTTTTTTTTTTGAATTACTCTTATTTAATAACTATTGAAAAATTTATTGATAACATAAATAATGATTAAATTTTCATTTATAATTCAAAAATGCGGTAATTTATCAAATTCAAATTCAAATTTTAATAATAAAATTTGAATTTAATTTTTATCATTTTTCCTAAAAAATAGAAAATAGAGTTAAATTAATTTCATTAAAAATAAATTTTATTTTTTTTAACAAATTTAAAAAATTAAACATTTTTTGAATGAGATGAAAATATAATTTAGTTTTTCTGCTCGCTAAAAATTGATATGTTAAAAAAAAGTTGAAAAGTTTTTTTTTTTTTTTAAGAAATAATAAATAATACCAAAAAAAAAAGGAATGAAACAAAAATCTCACTAAAATTGAGCAAAATTTTTTTACAAAAATAATAATTTACAGCAAAAATTCTTTTCACATCAAATTGTGGATTATTTATTTTTTTAGGAAAAATTTGAGATAATTAAAAAATACATTTAAAAATTTTGAATTCAACAATTTATTAAATCAAAAATTTAATTTTTTACAAATATTCAAAAAATAAAAAAATAAAATAAAAAATTTACCTTCATCGGAATTATCAATGCAATCGACGATACCATCCTGTACTTTGAGCATTGGTATACATTTATGATCAATTGAGCATTTAAATTCATTTTTTGAGCAATTCAGAATGCTTTGCTTCCTTATGACCATACCGCTATCATTGCTATTTAATGCATTCGCTGTTAGGCCTAATAAATTCAAGCCAAATAGGCCTATTAATAATGAAATACTTCCATCCATATGCTTCATCTATATCTTCTACCTATAGCCAAATCAGCAGTAGTATGGCAAAAAAAAAAAAAAAAACTTATTCCCGGAAATATAGTTAAAAATAGCTGTAGTAGTAATATTAGTAGTAGTATCAGGTATTATCAGCAATATGATGATAATAGACCAGGTGATAATAATAATAATAATAATGATGATAATAGCACGTTAGATGGTTATCACGATGAAATTATTATTATCAATGATAATGATAATAGCACGTTAGATGCTTTTAGATGGTAATAGTGATTAGGACGACTTGTAATTTGAACAAATTATGTTTAATAATAGTGCTGAACATTGATTACATCTGAAATTATTTCAAAATTTTAAAAATATAAAAATTTCACAAATCATGCAAAATGATAATAGGAAGGTGTAAAAGTAATTAGTTACAATTATGGAAATTTTAAAACATCTCGAGAATTATATATCTATATATGATGAGTACTACTGTCAGTCTAATTTTATTTTTCCTCCAATCATTTTTTCTTCTTTCCTAATGAAGACAACCACGACCACGACGACGACGACGACGACGACGACGACGACGACGACGACGACGACGGCGACGAACGAAAACGAACAAAATTTCTTCCTTTTCTTTTTTTTTTTTTTGTACAAATTAAAAATTTTAATTTTAAACTGTTGAAACAAATTAACGGACGAACCGAATTAATAGAAATCTGAAAAAGTAATTTCCAAAACTAAATTTTCAAGATTTTTGTCTTTTTCCCGACAGTTCCCCAAACTCCCACCAACATTCTCATGCATCGCCTTTCTCCCCAAGGACGTTTGAAGAAAAGGACCGAGGACGAAAGGAAGTTGGGAAAAATGATGATCTTTTGGTTACGAAAAGAATAACCACGCCTATCCATCCATCCCATCCCATCCGATCCGGTCCACCCAACAATCACCTGTCCATCCACCCATCCTTGATGCATTATTTTCAACAATGTATCGCATGCATGTATGCATATAACGATATACATACGCACCGTTCAAAATTCATTTTCATTTTTGATTTCCAAATTCATTTTTACAATTGTTCAACTTCACCATCTATTGCTAGTACTACAATTGCAATTATAACTACAGCTTTTACTATTAGCAACAATCACAACAATAACATCTCTTACTATTACTACAACTACTATTACCACAAATGCTACAACTGCAACAACAACAACAACAACCGTCTCTCACTAGTGCTACATCTACTATCACAAATACTATGACTACAACAACAAACTCTTATTTGTACAATAAAAATAAAGCAATAACTCTTACTAATGTGCTATAAATACACATACAAATGCTACAACAACACTTACTAGTTCTACAGCTACTACCACAAATGCTACAACTGCAACAACAACAACAACAAGAACTCTTACTGCGATACAACTACAATTATAACTACACCTCTTACTACTAACAACATCCACAGCAATAACATTTCTTACTATGACTGCAACTACTACCACAAATACGGCAACAACGACAACAACAGCAACAACTTACTAGTGCTATAACTACTGTAACCAATACTTCAACTACAACAATAACTCTTATTTGTGCGATAAAAATACATTAATAATTCGGCAACAACAACAACACTCACTAGTCCTATAGCCACTACCACAAAAGCAACTGGTACTACAACGACAACTGCAACTACTACAACTGCAACAGCAACTCATACTATAAACGCTACAACTAAAACTACATCTAAAGCTGATATTTTTGTGTCTTCTCCTACTGAAATGAACATTAAATCACTGACATAAAATGTTTGTAATGTTGATCAAATTCCTCTTCGATGCAGCAAAACATCAACATTATTTGTATAGCAACAAGAAAGAGAACAACTAACGCTTATGAATTTTGTAATTGTAGTAATAGCAAATCTGGAACAATAATGAACAATTAATTTCATTCAGCAATAAGAACCCAAAAACAATAAACATTAAATAATTTTATTAAAACAAAAATAGATCACTGACAATAGACAACAACTGGAAAACATTTTCTGTTTTTTGTGACAGTAATAAAGCCACGACAAATAATCATTATACAAAGTAGCGGACTAATACCGCTGGATAACTATTATTTCTGTTGCGACAGAATGATAAACCAACATCAGCAATAAGTATTGCAACAGAAATGGACCACTAACAATAACAATTACAAAAATAAAGAACAATAAACTGCTGTAGTAGTAAGAACAAATCTGTTATTGTAACAGTAAAAAACTGACAATAACAAAGTTTTATAACATTTTGATATTCCAGCAATATCAAACCAGCAACAATAAACCACTGTAATAGCAGTGTACTACTAGCAACAACAGCAACAAGCCAGTGACAATAAGCTATAGTTACAATAATAACAAACCTGTTATTGTAACGGTGACATCATTGCAACAATAAAAAACTTTTGCAGCAAGCGACAATAACAAGCCAATACAACAAACTGTTGTAAAGTACGAGATAACAATAAACAATATCTGATTCTGCTATTTAAACAATGTTAAACAAATAACAATAAGCTATTTTATTAGTAAAGAACAATTAACAAATAAACATGAAGTACTTGTGTTATTATAAAAATTTGGCCATGTCGTCGAATAATCACAAAGTGAATGACGAAATCATTGATTTATTTTTTTGAACTGTTTAAAATTTACGATAAACAATGAAAGATTTGGAAACATTAGTGACAATAAAGAAATATTGATGATATGAATTCATTTAATTGTTAAATATTCTGAAATTAGCAATTAAAAATGGTAAATGCATTCAGAATTTTAACAATTTAATTTATCAATAACTTTTAACATTAGGAACAAATTTATATTTCAATCATTAATGGCATCCCTTGTTGTTTTTGTCGCAGAGAGAGATGATTTCTAGGTTAAATAAATTTTTCTTGATTTCATTCATATTAGTAATTCCTTGGAATTTCGTTTTTTTTTTTTTTTGTTTCATTCAGCACGAAAAGACATCTGTCATTCCTTTCTCCAATTTCTCTCATTCTTTTTAACTTTTTGAAACGATTAATTTAATCAACAAATCACCAGAATTCATTTCATGCAATCGCTCCGTTCCGCAACATGAAATGATCATTTTTGCTTAGGCGGAAAATAGAAATGTTCAACATAATTAATCGCAAATATGATTGATAAAGTCCGTTCAACGCTTTGCAGTTTTGTTTAAAACAAAATGGAATGATGGTAGGCTAATGAAAAATTTATGCATTAATGAATTTTGAAAATAATAAAATTATAATAATTTTCTAGCAAATATCCCGGATATGCAATACATCAAAGCTAACAGTGGAAAATTTTTCCACTTAACAAAATTCACTGAATGCTAGCTTTTCATCATTTTTGTTTTGTTTTTTTTTTTTTAATCCATGATTTTATTCATTAATATAGATAGCATAAGCGATGTAAAACACGTGCAACTTTTAAATAAAATCAAAATCTTATCTTCCTTTTTGTGTGTTCTTTTTTTTTTTTGTATTAATGAAAAGAAATTTTTGGAAAAATTTAAATGAAACAATAAATTTAAATGGAAAAAAGCAAAGTCAAGATGAGAAAAAAAGAAATGCTAAATTTTTCATTCTTTTTTTTTTTTGTTTGAAGAAAATAATTTGTCACAATTTTTTTATTTTTTTTTTGTTCTTTAAATTAACGACATAAACAGTTGGTGTTAAAAGAAGAAAAACCCTACTAATTTTTAATTCCAATTCAATAAAAATCGATCAATTCAAATAATTACTCGCTCTTCTTCTTCCTAGCGTGTTGGACAAACATGGTTGTAGGGTCCGTTACTGGGGAGTGTGGTCTCCACGTCATGGTTCTGCGCGTCATTCATAAGCCCGAAACCCTTGCTAATGATACGCATATACCATCAGGTATTGTGCATGCGCGTCATCCATGGAGGACGCCTTAGCATTCATGCGACTACTAGATTTACCCCACCGACCCGTGGCTAAGCTCTGTCGTCGGGGAAACGACCGCTCACAATCGAGACAAATTTGTATCAATTCAAATAATTACTATTGGCAGAAAATAATTGCAAAAAAAAATTTCAATTATTTTGAAATAATTTCTAGCTTATGTCAGCATAATTGATTCATACTAATTTGTATCGATTGTAAGCGGTCGGTTCCCGACGACAGACATTTGCGACGGGTCGGTCGGGCAAATCTAGTTGCAGTCGCATGAATGCTAGGGCGTACTCCAACGATGACGTGCATCGACAAGAGCTGGTATATGCGAATCATGATGAGCAAGGGTGTCTGGCTTATGGACAAAGCACAGAACACTGTGACGTGCAGATGACGCTCTACACAATAGCGGATACCCTTACAGCCACGTGGGACAAATGCTAAGAAGAAAGTGGAAGAACAAGAAGACGTCGGAATGACTGAGTGAAATGACTTTTGTTTGTTACAACTGATCAATATAAATTGCCCATTTTAAAGTACAAAGTGAAAAAGTGAAAAAAATAAAATAAAATTACTGAAATACTGGAAAAGAAATTAAAACGATAAAATCGCCATTTTCCAAAAATCTAACGATAAGACAAACTGATAAGGCAAACATTGCAATTGTCCGTTGCTACCTTTCGTCCTTTCTCTTTTCTTCATTAAAACTATCAGAGGATGATGTTAAAATTATGCACGTCAAATTTCATTCAATTGAATTTCAAATAATTTTTTTTTTTTTAATTTTTAGATAAAAAAATGATTTCAAAAATTGGATAATTTAATAAATGAAAAAAAAATAAACAAAAATTTGTTGAAATTGAGGATAAATTTAAATTTTAACTTTTTTTTTTTAAAAAATAAAAACTCATCATCTTTTGATTTTTGTTTTTTACCTTATTTTTACATCTTGGCTTCTTCTTTCTTTCTTTCTTTTTTTTTTTTTTTTTTTGAATTAAACTTTGTTATATTTAAATTCTTTCATGACTTTTGTTTGATTTGTAAAAAATTTTAATTAGCGATTTTTTTTTAATTAATTAAAAAGCTTCATAGCATTTGAATTAATTTTAAGGATATTGAATGCATGAAGTGTTGTAGGAAGTTTGATAGTTGTAATAGAATATGAATAATTTCTAATTTTTTATTTGCTATTTGAAGAATCTTATCAAGGAGCACAATGTAAATCAACTAAAACCAAACAAAAAAAAAAAAAAAAAAAAAAAAAACAAAAAAAAAAAAAAATAAAAAAAAAAAAAAAAAAAAAAAAAAAAAAAAATAGAAAAA
>JABVXS010002025.1:0-10311 GCA_013365335.1 Madathamugadia hiepei | reverse complement strand
GAACTTTCGAAGTTTCATTGTTGACCATGGAATGTCAGTTGTCTTTTGGTGATGTACTTTCTCAAGTATCCATCTTGGAAGTCGAGTTTCGATTGTATACTGGAATGGTCTAGGTTTTCACCTAAGGCTTCAAGTTGCCGAAGAATTCTTTCCACTTTCTCGACTATTTCAATCCATTCCCTATCGTTTCTTTTGTTGAGTGTAACTCATTGTGCAGCATAATAATAATGATTGAGAAATCTCCATATTTTTCAATTAATTTTTCTCGTATGATTTCATAATTCTCTGGAGCTATTTCGCAGCCTCTCATCGTTTGTAATGCTGTCCTTTCAGGCAAGAAATTGAGTAATTCATTTTTTGAATTACTGCAATTTCTTGTGAATGCACCGCAACATCAAAGGTATTCTGAAATTCTCTCCGGTGTCGTGGGTCTCTATTAAAGGTAGGCACTGGCATTTGGGGAAAATTGAAATTTTGTTGTACACCAGGTTTTGATTCTTTTACTGGTGATTTCGATACCATGGTTATTTGTCCCACTTCATTGTCAATTTCTTTTTTGTATATGGTTAGAGTTACAACGGCGTCCCTCGCTTGTTGCAGTAAAATGAAAAGTCCTCTTTCTCCTTGTGTTAACTCTTCCTATCTCTCTTCTTCTCCTTTACTTTTTTTCTTTAAAGATTTCTGGATATAATCGATCCATTTGTCGTTTGCTGTTCCAATTGAATTTGTGCACACTTGTAATTGCATCATTTTTTCTTCGATGAGTCGAAGTTGAGTTTCGAATTCTTGCATTCGTTCCCTTCTTATTAGGTTTCGACTTGGTGAAGTCAGATCCATTTCTTTGACCTCTTGGTGAAGTTTCTCAAGTCTCTCCTTTATTGGTTTGATACTATCAATGATGATAGTGGCCATTCTGCTTCGGTTCCACCTCACCTCGAGCACCAAAAAATTGTTGTGGAAAAGAAAATTCGAATTCGTTGTTTAAGAGACTTACAATTTTCGATCCTTTACTGTTGGATCGTGAACAATTTCACAGAAGGTTGAAGGTCGTTTATTGAGATCAATAGTGATAGAACAATAATTGATTGATCCTCAAACTTGGGTAATTAAATCATAGAATACCAAACGCATTAATAATACGAGTAAAGTGCATAAACTAATGATACATGCAAAGTACTAAACTGGCTGATGGGTATGTATACAATTGTTATAAGTAAGGAGTAAAAACTTGTGTAATTTTTTATAGTAAAGAAAAAGGATAACTGTCGATAAGAAAGGTGGAGAAATAGAAGTGAAGCGATTGATACGAATAATTGTTTGACTTATATTCACAACAATTTGACACCAAAGCATAACATCATTGCAAGTGGTAGTTACCAAACAAAGGATTAAAATTTTCGAAACAAAGGCTTTGTTACGGATTTAGAATTTTCTGAGCAAGAGAGAATTTCGGGAGAAAGAAATAATTAAACATGTTGATATTTTCTGGATGTTGTTAAAAGATTTGGATATAAACATGTGATTGATGGTAAGAAAAACACAGATAGTTGAAAACATCAAAGACTAATTAAAAGGGAAATATGTTTAAGAGTAAGTTTTCGAATTTTCCCAACAGATCAACTATTAAAAGAGTCATTACTCAATGTATGGTATGTCGAAGCTGGAAAGCCAAACCATTGAAGTTACCACTGATGCCAAGTCTTCCAGAATCAAAAGTAAAAAGATCAAGGACCTTCGAACAAGTTGTCTTGATTATATGGATCCAATCAATATTAAGACTAACGGCGTACAAAAAGTTGGATTGCTATTTGGAACTGACCAGCATTGTCACTTAAGACAAGCTTAGGGTGTCCTCTTCGTGAGACAAATGCAAGAATGCTTCCACTGTTAAGTTTCCGCTACTTCTAAGTTTTTTACCTGCTTTACAACCAAAGCAGTACACTTGCATTTCTCTCACTAAAAGGACACCCTAAGCTTGTCTTAAGTGACAATGCTGGTCAGTTGCAATTAGTATTTAAAGCTAATGTGGAACAAAGTCAAATTTCCTAACTATGAAAGGAATGCATTGGAAAAATATAATTCCAAGGGTACCTTTAGTACCTTTGGCGGTGTATATGTAAGAATGATTGGTTTAACCAAGAAGGCTCTTAGACGAGCCATAGGTAGAAAACTTTTACATGAAAAAGAATTGATTACACTAATAGTAGAAATAGAAGGAATTCTCAACACTCGCCCATTGACTTACATAAGTTTTGACGATTATAAAATTTTAAGACCTATCGATTTTATTTCACCCTATGTCTCGTTAAATATACCTTTAGATTATGATATAGAGGGAGATGAATTTATTCCTTATACTTTAAATACTAAGGAAAAACTAATCAAATATTGGGAAAATACTTTGAAAGCATTAGATGTATTTTGGGAAATTTGGAGAAATGAATACCTAATGAGTTTAAGAGAACGTGCACGAGATAACCTGTTTCAAGTTATTAGAAAAACGAGTTCCTAGACAAGGAGCACCTTGAAGATCAGGAATGCCTGAGAGTCCTGACAACCCACGTTCACCTTTGACGCCAGGTATACCTGTTTCTCCAAAAAATATACCTTTGTTAAATGAAACAGAAATACCCTAAGAAATGTGGAAGCTAGTTACGATTGAAAATCTTAAATTCAAAAGAGATGGTTTTGTAAGAAGTGCCGCTATTCGAACTCCGAAAGGAAAAACTATTGGAAAGACCAAATAATATGCTTTACCCAATGGAAATTGATAACGATCAAGGCTCAGCTGTCAGATGAACTGTAAATAGTGAAGAAGGAATAACTCGAAAAACGGAAAAATCGATGGAAACCCAAATAGCAGACAAACGACAAAAAGAACCAATCGCTTATCGAACAAGAGGACGACGCGGAACGTAAGATATAAGAACTTGACAAACTTACTCTATTCAATACTATGTTTATTACGTATTAAAAAATCACATAAACCGATAATCCCTACTGAAATTAAATTTACTTCTTAAAAAATAAAACCCAAATTAATTAAACACCTTTTTACATCTCTTTAACCAAACTTTCTCCTTCAGTCGGGAAACTCGAAAACTAAATCTCAACATTGAGGTCACAAGCGACATGTAGTCTTTGAAATTTATTTACCTAAACCTGTTTACTGTATAAGAAATGCTCTCTTCACCACAAAATACTAAAATCGGAATAAACTCTTTAAGACAAATTAAATCTTCGTTTAATACAAAAGTTGTAAAATCCATATTAACTCCATCACATTGTAAATCTTCCCAATACCAAATTTTATTCCTCTGATTAATCAAATGCCGACGTCTTGTGTTGAAATGCCGGAATAAGGGAGGAAAGAGCAAAAGAATGAAATATAAAATGTCTTGGGAATGAAATTCTTAAGCAATACTCGATAATTCCAAGTTTTCATTAGTTATAATAGATAAAAAGCGACATTTGATTCATTACAGCTCGAAATTGAAAATAGAAACTTCAATTTTCAGTTTTTTTATTAAGGAAAGAACTACTTAAACGGATAAAGCGATGAAATAGAAGTCTTAGTAATTTTTGGTATGGCTCTTCGGCCTTCTCAAAAAGGTCTCTCTTTTACTTTTTCTGCCGTTACAAAACCTTTTTTAAACCGGGAAAAAAGCAAGAAGAAATTCGCTATATTTGTAATTTGCTTAGAACTAAAGCCGGAAAAATCTTTTAAAGCACTAGATAGTATGATTACAGAACATGTATATATTATATATCACCAAAGTATAATAATGTTATTAAGCACTCAAACTATGCAGGGTGATAAAAACTCGATTTCTACAATTGCTTCCTCCTTCACAGAGCTCAGTACGGTGAAATTTCGGCCACCATGATTTCCGTGTATCCCATTGCAAACGCAATAGATCAATATCCTGCATATGCTGCACTGCTGACCAAAGAAACATCCAAGCAAAATCATTACTCCTAAATTATTAATGACAAAATGCTACCAAAAAGCTTCTAAGCAAAAACTTGCCAATATGAGATTCTGCAATTTGGCAATAAAATTGCTGAACTTCCAAATCCCACAGCCATGTTATGAAAGACTAACAGTGTAAACTACACTAACCTATTCGTACCATAATCCAAAAAAACGAACAAAATCTTGCAAATATGACGTAACATTTCTTCGGGAAGATCGTAATTGTGAGGATTCAGAAGCCGCGGTTTTAACCAATCCAACAAAATTGGATGAGAAACAAGGCTGCAGTTCGGAAAAATCTGAAGCAAGATTATTCAACGGCTGGTCCATGAATGTCGATTTGATAATAGTTTAATGGTATGACTAGACGGAAGCTGTCCATTTCACGTTGAGGATGTCACATCAAGACCAGTACTCACCAAAGTGCTCTTAACGGGACCCCTTGGGCAAGGTGAAAGCGAGGAGACAAAAGCGAGTCATGGTTCGCCTAACCAGCAAGTGACTTAAATAAAATGGTTAACACAACTTATTTCCGAGCAAGCTGGCAAAGGAGTTGTGGGGGGTCGACACGAGGAAACTCGTTGAAAAATCGGCCGAATAGCTTCACTTGACATGTGATTGAAGTTACTCTACAATGAAAACGAAAAGAACCCGAAACTTACAGCATCAAGAAGAAAACTAGCTTTATCACCCATGCCATTTAATACCAAAGCACGACAACTATCCACAACCATGCAATGGGTTTTATGGCAACATTCCTCCAAAACATTCATTAATACATCAACTTTTCCAACACTATGCAAATAATGAACCGCTACATAGATAAAAACACTCTCTTGACCAGATCCGACATCCTAAAATGGCATGAACTCCATAAACCACATACAATCCTTGCTCTAAAAAAATACGAAATGGCTGTGCAGCTCGTCACCTGATATTGCATATTAGCAAAAAGTAGCAAAACGAAGTTTGTGCACAAACTATGTACAATTTGTCGATGTTAGCAGCTCCTAATCAAAAATTAATCAGCCATTTCTTGACCGAAAATCCAGTCATTTTGCATATTGTCAAAGATAAATAAAATACTAGTAAGTCTTGAAAAGTCGCTCAGCATAAATTACATCTAAATTTGGTTAATGTTCCATATTTGTATTTTATTTATGAAAATGTTCTTATTTTATTGATTTTCGCTTTTACAACATTAAGTAAATAACATTCATAGAGTTATGGTACAACACCGTTTTCACTTAATCAGCTACTAATTCAATCACAACACTACATTTTTTAACTCATTTATTGTTAAAACTTCACCCAATCTAAAATGAAAACATTTTACAATTAAATTCAAAAGTTTTACCAGTATAGCTGCAACGATTTCATCCCCAAGATCAAATGAACTACTCAGTGCTACATCAGTTCCTCGTCCCGTCCGCCATTGTTCATACCGAGACAACACTTTGTAAGGTCGAAGGATAGTAATATACTAAAATTTGGAGAGGTTGCTATGGACAGTGAATTTAAATTACATACCGATATGATGATAACCTATTCCATTATTTCAAGAAATGCTTGACAAAAAAATTAAATGTTTATAGGTAATATGCTTATAAAACGTAACCTTGTGTTTTTGGGCAACGGATGGTAAGGATGAAACTGTAGCGACTAAATCTTGCATTTCTTGTTTCTGACCATTCGCTATAGCATATATAAGCAACTCCACGATGTAAAGCAATGAATTATTTTCAACGTCAAATGCTAAATTCTGAAATCGTCTATCAAACTGTTATATTGTGCTTGAAATTAAGTAACGTAATAAGTTGGATGTCTTATTTTTTCCATTCCGCTTTTTCTTCTGATTGCAAGAAACACACAACTGATAGATAACTCACAGAGTATTTCCGTTCAGCGGCAATAAGGACCAGCATTAATTCGGCTGCCGATTTAGTTATCATATCACGTGGAATATGGTACTGCATAAAACGCTCGACACCGACTCGAAATATAGTTGAGGCATATGGAAACAGCATTCGACATGTCTTATCCAAATTACACCCGAGTTGTTTACGGAATGCTTCGGGAACATCTCGCAAGTTTTGTCGGAAAGAAGGCAAATGACCTGCAAAAATGATCTAAAGATTATAATATAAGACCACCTGCTCTAAATTTAGTTTCAAGCAATGTCTTAATAAAGGAAGCTTCACCGAATAAAACATCTCAAACTCCTCTCTTTCCTTGATTAATAAATAAAAAGTCAAAAACATTTTTCGTTTTTTTCCAAAGAAGTATTTAATTTCACGAACCAAAGGTTTCAAAAGCGTAACCTCAACCGATACTCGAATGTTTACTATGATTACCTAAGAAAGCGCCAACTTTCGACCAGTCTCGATTTAATACTGCTTCTCGAATTAGTATAATTCGTTGTTTGAAGTCATGTTGGCGCACTTCGCGATAAATACCGTCTTTTTCTCTGAAACAGCGAAAAACGCATAATACGAAGACTTGTTTTTGCTAAAAATTTTTACAAAATACGAGTAGTGGTCAAACACTTTAAACCGACTAAAAGAGTAATACAAAACACATTGTGGATCAAGGTAGTCCAATCAGCCAAATCCGTTCATGGCTCTTCTCCACCGTATCAGGGATCCACTCAATTTTGTCCGGAACATAGTTTTTGAGAAACCGTCAACATATCTTTTGCTTCCTAATACAAATCAAAACTGCTTAATCTACAAAAGCTTTATTCTTAAGCAATAGTCCTCTGCTAAGTTGAACCAATGTAGAACAAATAATATGGGACAATTTTACATCGTAATAGCTAATACCGGGTTCGTCATCCAGGTAATCGACACCAATAATAGTATGTGCTCAAATACTAATACTTATGATTAAAGATATTAACTGGATTTTTGACGACCCATATTTGATGAAACTATTCAGTCCATACGGTTTTCAGTAATGAGTAATGGGATTGATAAAATGCTTAACCAACCGGAAAAAAGGAGTCATAAATTCCTCCAACCATTTTGAATGATCAAGAGAGCATTCCAGATCATCTATTTCCACGAACCTTAAAACAAAAGCTTTGTTAAAATTTCTAGTGACATGCTCGTTGGAAAAATAAACTAATTTTTGAAGTCACGAGATGTTTGGTTTTCAAAACAAGATTTTTGCAAAAAAAAGAAATTTCAATTCCGCAGTCCGAAAAGAACGGTCCTGCAACATTAATTAACCAAAAATCTCACATATTTACAAATCTAAGATTACGGGGTAGTCCGTATAACCCCTTGTTGCGCATTACAACTTCCAGTCTTCTGCACATCCAACGAGCAGCACTTTCCTTGAAACGTTGAAAAGCTGCGTTCTTGAAACCGTATTTGATTACAATGGCGAATAAATCACCAACAGTCTAAAAAAATTGTATTAATTTAAGCAGTGATGAAAAGCTATACTAATTATACAGTGGAAATATCGTCAGAAATTATGCAAATTGTTTCTCTTTGATTCAGCAATGAATCGACAAAACATTTCTTAAAGACCGTATCCAACTTCTAAAAACAAAAAAATAAACATCGCAAACAAACCAAGACACCAATTTTTTGCTGCGCGAGCCGTCCCATAAACAAAAAGCAGTATTTGTCGAATACTTGCCCCAACATCTTTTCTGGAATTTAAATTAATGCTTCAAGAATTTCGCCCGGTTGATTAATTCTTCAGGGGCACTCATAAATACATCAAACCGTTTATATCAACCACTTACACTTATGAATAATCGCTATGAGTGATCACTCATAGCGATTATTTTGTCTTCTGGACTATCGAGAATCTCTGCTGCGCCATTTCTGCTTCCAATTTACAAAAAACATGTGATATTAAAAAGAAATAAACGCAACTGATTCGGAAAAAGAAACTACCTTCTTTCCCAATTTCAGAGTAAATAACTTCATCGAAACTGTTGCACATCTACTTTCGGTATTCAGAAAAGTTACTATGTTAACACCGCTCAAAAGTTACCCAGTCTCTTCAATTCTAAAAATACGATTTCCGTAACAATAAATTCATTATACAAATGCAAAAGCAAAAAAATTTTTAGGACATAAACGAAAGAGTGACACAGTATTACACCGATAAGTTTTTTTCAATCATAATTTATTACTGGCAGAAAATCAGAACTCTCTGAATAAATGAATAGCTTCAAAACACGAAAAAACCGAAGATTAACCAACAATATCTGAAAACTATAAATCAATTGCAGAACAAAAATGAAAACCAGATAATGATGCAAAAAAGTTTTAAAATTGTCAAGATGAAAAACGCAGGAAAAATTTTTATTTAAACAGTAAATATCATTAAATCGGAATTGACAGAAATGATAAACCATCAAGTCGCTAAAAATTCCATTCAAAAACACAAAATTAAAAGTCCTTCCTTCTCTTATTTATGATCAATTCCTGTTCAAAATTATTTGCAATCACATAGATATGAACGTAATTAATTGATCCAGATACTGGTCCATTTTCCGAGTGAATGCTTCTTCCATATCTTTAATTGCTTCAGCAAGCGCTAACCAAATACGATCTTCCAGTCCCGGATCTTTTTCAACCAGCATCTTCGTGACAAAACCAAATGTCTCACGGTCTGCTTTAAATGCCTGTAGATGTTACATCCCTAGTTGAAACTAATTACAAACAATTCTTTTAAAAGCTGTAAGAAAAATAGACAAACCAAAGAGGTCTTACCAAAAGAAACAAAAATAATCTGAATGTATCCATCTAATTTTTCAATTAAAAATTTCGTCAAGCAAAAAATATGACATTTTGCAAAAAAAAAAGATAACCCCTTCAAGTTGTTTTTTCTTTGTCATATATTTAGCAAGTACTTCCGGTGGCAAACGAGCAAGCTTTCGCTCACGTTCTGTTTCAGCATTCAACTGACGAGTTAGTGAGCTTAATCGCAGCGCTTAAAAAGGAAAAATGTTTTGCAATTTATCGCAACTTTACACTGACCATATGAATGCATCAGATAAGCAGCATCTCATCCACTATTGTATTTTACTGTCAATATCAAGAATTCAAGCTGGCTTGTAATAAACAAGACAGAAATAGTGATATTTCAAAATAAACATGTATTCAATGCTGGAGAAAATATGAGTGCTGTATTTTGTACTATGCTTAATTTGGTGATGATCATAACTACACTGGAAAAGTAGTATAACTTTGTAAATAATTTCAAGATGAAGACTTTGAAATGCAAGAATCTCAGATAACATGGTAAAGTATTTCTTTCAAAATCAACAAAACATTTTTAAACAAAATATAAAATCTTTAAGTTGTTGGAATAAAATCATGTGAAAGTGTACATCGGCGGAAAACAATCTGAAATCAAATAAGTACTCACCTCCTTGCGAGGGTTGCAATGTTTCGCTAGTTTCGTCAAAAAATGAAATCAGCTGCTGCCCACGAGCTGTGCCGAAAACGCTTGTCTGAAAACAACACACAAACATGAAACATTCCAAAAAACACGACATCCACGCTTCCTGCGAAGCACCTCACAAGCTTCAAGTAAATTTTTCACACCGTTTCTTTTAAGAATATAAATCTGTCGAATAATCCTTTAAAATATTTTATAAAACACTGTTTGTATCTTGAAAAGTATCACTTGACTTGGACGAAGGTCAGATATTTCAATTTCACAACTGCTACCTTTTGAGACCGATTTTATACAAAATGGTTACGACGTAATCTAAGTATTTTCCTTTGTCATTTGACTTTTGAGAGACTAACAAAAATCAGTCACATGAAAATTCTATCACATATCATATATTAGACGTGTGCTTCTTTTCTCCTAACCTTTCAATGATTTACAACGGCGATAACACCAACAGAACGAGAAATATAATATTTTTGAGTTCAAAGATAGGTAGACTCAATCCAGAATGATTATCTGCTATGTGTTGTAATTTGATTTTTCGTCTCTGCTATCCCTTTCTCAACAAATGTTGCTTACGAAAATGTAACTTGGTTAAAACTAACAAAAAGAAAAAGTGTAAAAATCAAACTAACCTGTGTGTTTTTGAGATCATTTATTGGACCAGTTTGCTCACGTCTCGCTAGAAAAGCATCAATGTCACTGCCAAAGAGGGCACCTGCTGGTGGTACTTCGCCTTTTGACAAATCCAGCTGTTTTCCTTAAGCAAAACCTTTCTACATTATCAGGTTAAAGTTTTGAATCCGAAAGCAATTAAATAGGGTGAAAAACAGATGTATAAGTAATTATACCTAAATCTTTGACACCTTTCTTGCATAAAAATGAATTTTCAATTCCTGTTACTTGTGCCA
>JABVXS010002024.1:0-5000 GCA_013365335.1 Madathamugadia hiepei | reverse complement strand
AGGTGCGGATGCGGAATACTGTCCGTGTCCGGCGCGGGATGGTAAGGAAAACGGTAACGGATATGATTTCAAGCAGCCAACCGATAAAGTTGGAGAAGATGGCAATGGGCCGAAAGGTGTTTATCGAAAAATTGAACCGGAACGGAAGCCGCACGATGTGACAAAAAGCACCAAACATCCACCAGCGATACTTCCACCGGATCATAGTATCTTAATGATAAAATTTGCCGTTACATCACGATGGTTAAACCAGTGATGTTAAACAATTTTCAAAAATATTCAAATAAAACAAAATTGACCAAATTTATAATTAATAAAGGGCTGAAACAATGCAACATAAAATCATTTCAAACAACCAACAACAACAATAATTTTTATTTTTATTTTTTAAATAACACAACAATTTGTGATGAACAAAAAAAAAAAAATTTCATGTCTTTCAGTTCAAATTTAATTTCATCATTAAAATTGGAGCAACAAAAATGAAATAATTCGCAACAATTTTGATAATTTACGAAAAGAAAAAAAAATGAACGAAAATAATTTTAGCTTATTGCATATCCGTTAATTAACAATGAATCATTGAATTATGATAGATTAGAAATTGAATGTTTGAAAACAATGAAATACTAAGCAAAGATTTTCCTTTATTCATGCTTCACAGACATAATGATTAATTTTGAGATCAAATGATTTCCGAAATATTTGCATAATTTTTTTTTCTTTTCAGCCGGAAAAACTGAAGGACCAATAAATGCTCAGCTTGGTACTACGGTAGGGATATCATGCAAATTTTTTTTTTTAGCATTTTTTAAAGAGATTTTAAATTGAAGCAGAAGAATGTTGGAGGTTAACCGAAACAAATGAAAAAAAAAACTTCCTTTGTGAAAAGTTAAAAAAAAAAAGTACGGTAAAATTTGCATATTTAATTTATTTTAGGAGAAGCCAGATGAAGCACAAACGGTACAACCATACAGTAAACTTGCATTGGCAAAAACTTTACGACGTCGACATTAAACAAATTTTCATCCTTCCACTCAGTTATTGTCCAAAATTAATTGAAGCAAAATTTGAATTGAATTTATGAAAAATTTTTCGTGTGTAAAATTATTTCAACTTTAAATATGCTGATTTTTATGATGCATTTTAATTCAACAAAAAATAAAATGAAAAAATGCTCAAATGTTTTTGATAAAATCTTTTATAAATTTCAATCGAAAAAAAAAACAGGCAACCTATTATTATGCACAATATCATCCAGGTAAAGAAGCTTTAACTCCAAACTGGAAAGCTAGATCCAAATTATGCTTAGCCGTTCATAAGGCCAGTTCCGCATACAGTGTCTTACCTAAAAAGACCATTGGTACCGTGTCAAAGTTTATCCATTATATTAGGTGAGTTCTTCAACAACAACAACAACAAAAAACCGACCATGTGTGGGGTCAAATCCTTTCGCTATTCAAAATTCAGAATCCTTGTGATCAATGTAACCTATGAAATGATAACTACCTTGCAATCATCCGGTGAAACGTCTAGTACGAACTTCTTCTGTATATTTTCATTTTGCTATTTTACTGATAAAATAAATTTAACTTCCAATCCCTCTCTACCGGTTTACCGCAATGTTACAATCTTAAAGGTTTCACACCTTTCGCTCATTTTGTTTCAACTCATTTTTCAGAAACCAACAAATGACTTTTTCTGCCAAAAAGAAAAAGCTTTGTATAGCAGAATTTGCCTACAATGAATTAGCCGAGGTCACCTTGGACTAGCAAGGGTCAACTTGGATGATTTGGGTGTAACAGATACATTATACAATTCGTTTACCTCTAAAATAAAGGATTCATAGGTTCACAGCTCAGCTTGTACAAGGGCAATGCTCATTAAGATTGTAGGTCTGGTAACAGGCCTACAATCCTGAAATGAGTGATTTGTTCCTCTTTTGCAAATTAAGAAATTTATTTTTGATTAGCAACACATTTCGAGTTAAATTTAGCAGTGATTTCAGGTCATATATGATGATAGATTGCTCACATGAAGTATGATTCAATTAGTTTGGTCCTATTCCATAACTTAAATCAATTTTATTCCTTACCTGAGTTTCAGTGAAATAATTACATTTGGGTTAGATTGAAGTTTCTCCTGTATGCTTTTCCATAATTCCATGTTACTGGAAGTTTAAATTTGCAATAAGAAATTCATTTGTTGTGTGACTCTTACCATTGCTGAAATGATTAATTAATTTGGAAGTTTTTCAACCTTGAATTTGTCGTTTCGTGGAGTATTTATTTAGCATTGTCTTTCCTTCATTTCATTAATTAGCACATCAATTGCTTCTTTTTGATTTATTTTTTATTGCTGTTAACTGAGAACCTTCAAGCATTGCTTGTCGGCTTAGATAACAGAAAATCAATCAACAAGTGATCGATCATTTTCCACTCGATGTTCGTTATATAGCCCTTTTTCCTTACACCCATCTCTCTCTAGCTTACATCCATCGATTCCTGCTAGCTTCCACGTATCACACTGGATTTTAGGTTTGTTTAGTATGTGAAGCAATTATTTCATTGCTGTTTGATATTATTTTTTTTTTTGGAAGCATTCTTGAAGGCACGGTTAGCTGATGTTCATTGTTGAAGGCACGGTTAGATGATGTTCATTGTTGAAGGCACGGTTAGATGATGTTCATTGTTGAAGGCACGGTTAGATGATGTTCATTCTAGAAGGCACGGTTAGATGATGTTCATTGTTGAAGGCACGGTTAGATGATGTTCATTCTTGAAGGCATGGTTAGATGATGCCCAAAACTTAGCTGTTCGTTTCTAAAAATTTTTAAATAATTCTTACTAATCCACAGTTTACATTTGCCATAGATAATGGGTTCAAAGTACAAACATTGCAATGTTTATTTACATTATCATCATCATCATCATCTGACGATCGCTGAGAATATTGTTGGTTATGGAATATCCAAAATTAGATTCTTTTCGATTCTAAAAATTTCGAGAAACTACCTGTTCCATTAGGAGGTAAATGTGCCAGACTATTTTCAGTACTTCCTTTCATAGACCACTCCATTAGTTGATTCTCGGTCTATTTTTCGATTGCTTCTGATTTACTGATACGTTCATGACATAGGTATCTTTCCTTCAGATAGCATATCTAATTATGGTTGAAGGATGAGGTGTCTCCCGGATTTTCTCAATACCAACCAGGACAAGTTGCTCCGTTCAGGTTAAAGTGGGTGGGCATGAGGTGCATGTGACGAGCAGGTATCCAGCATTTTTTCCACAATTCCTTTTCATTCTCCATTAGGCATACAACCTGGCATTCTTGGAGTCTTTCAATTTAAGTGATAACCTACAACCTTACCTGGAACAATAGCAAGGCTTTTCCTTAGTGCTGTGGTGATGATGTCACGTCTTACCTGTCCTCCTCCTGTTTAGGTATCCAATATTCTTTTCCGTAACTTTTTTTTATCCTTCAAACTCATCAGTTTCTTGATATTTTTTTTTGTCTTAATATCACATGCATTGAGATATTCAGTTTAATTTTCAAATTAAAAAAAACTTTTACCTTTATTTTCCACTCTTTGATCTAAGGTATTTCCGTGTAGGCAAAAGGCATACTTATTAATTTTCTTGAGATGTTTCGATCAAATTTTTGCTGATGGATGAACTTTGCCCTTGCTATCTTAATGATCTTAGCCAAGTTTTCGTTATTGTAAAATAAGAATGTTTCCTCCATATTGTAACAATTTTTTGTTGCTTATGTCGTTTCACTGAGCTAACTTCGGAAATTTTGCCCGAGTTTAAGTATGCATAATTAATTAATTACCTGGTTAATTAAGTTAAACAATTAATCAAATTTGAATAACTAATTTATTTGTCACATTGATCAAGTTCTTGAGAAAATTTTACGAGCTTGGTAACAGCAATCGCAAAATTGTTTGCACATAATTTTTATTCAATATTTTCAGGAATTCAATTTTCAATGCTAAAATGTCCCATCCTTTTTGCTATAATCTTTAATTGTTGAGAATTTATTCATTTATTTTTTGTTTTTCAATGATTCAATCCATTACTTTTTTGTTTCTCTTGATAAATTTAAATCCAATGCATTGGATCGATGATTCAGCCGCTTTTTTATTTCAATACCTTTCGTATCTCTCTCATCACCCTTATCGCTCTTCTTTTTTTTGTGAAAGCAAGGAAGCAAATAATTGAAAATTTTAAATAGCTTTACAAATTGACGATCATGTTAGAAGTATTCCAAAAATTTTCCCATTATCAATCATCAATAAAAAAAAAAAAAGGAAAAGTAAAAATTGGAAAATGGATTGAAAAATCAGATGGAAAGCTGGTTTTAATGGTTTTTGTTATTGATCAAGCAATCAGCTATGTTTTTTTGGTGACGATTGGTGTAATCATAAATCAATTTTGTCTTTATACCTGTAAATATCTCATTAACCTCAAGACTTTCTTGTCTCCGTTAATTAATTCTCACGTATTTATTCCCTTCTTTCTTCTCCTTCTATGTGTTAAATTTAACATTCTTTTATATCCTTTCATCCATCAAATTTTACTGATGGCCGATTAATAAATAAAATTATATTACAATTCGAAAAGTTTCGTTTTTTTTTTTTCTTCCTTTGATAATTTGTTTTTGGTATTTTATAAAAATTCGGACTGTCTTTCTGCTACCAAACCTTTACGTTTTAGGTTCTTTTATATCTTTGTCACTTTCACCTCTTCGAATATTTTCCAAGACCATCGTACCGAGTAGTTTTTTTTTTTTTTTTTTTGCGATCATAGAGGAGAAGTTAGGTCAAGACAAAAGTACATTTGAATGAATCCGCTTTTGGTGCAAATACCGTCAGTACACCAGAAGAGAAAAAAACCATTGTTTATTTTTTATCAACAAAATCTTCTTCTGTTAGCGTTTGTCCCACTGAGATGCGGGGTCCGCTACTTTGGAGTGTTGTCTCCATTCGTCTCGGT
>JABVXS010002023.1:0-10316 GCA_013365335.1 Madathamugadia hiepei | reverse complement strand
TCGGGGATAACATATCTGGGGATTGAACCCCTTGTATGTTTATCTTATCAATCTCTCGACATGCGGATTACCCACTGCGCTATGGGTAACCGCGGTCAATAGACATTTAGTATTTGGTAATAAATCAAACATTCCATTTTAATATTTTCATTTACAGCAAGCACATAATTGCACTTCTTAATAAATCAAACATTCCATTTTACATATATTCTTTTCTTTTTTTGTTTTGCTTTGTTTTCCTTTCCATGTTAGCGTTTATCCCAGTTGGTTGCAGGAAGGGTCCACCACTACTGTAGAGCATCATCTTCACACGTTCATCTCCATTGATGCACGTTTTCTGTTCCATTTCTCTTCTTATTGGCCAGCATTCATTCATTCATTCATTCATTATCGGCCATCAGTTCTATTCAGAACTTTAGCGATTTGATGAATGAAGGATGTGTATGAGGCGCGCTCTTGAACGATTTGTTTTATTTCAGCCAAGTTAAGCATTGGGCTCCCATATATAGCCACTGGACGGATGGATATGACAGTTCTTTCCATTTTTATATGAAATTGTTAATTTGCTGCGAGCAATCATTCCTGTTTTTGGCGTTAGAATCCAGAAATGACCAATCAAAAATTTATTTAGCAAAATTTCTCATCCGAATGTCACCATGCAATGTCATCGGTGTCTTTTGTCACTCAGACTAACTTACCTGACACGAGTGATGACAAGTTCTCTAGAAGACGAACACTTCAGCATCATTTCATTAATTGCCATGAAAAAAATAATTCTCCAATTAACAAATACATCAGCTTAATGAAGTGATGACCTTTTACCCCCTTTCAATTAATTAAGGAGTAAATTAGCATCGAAAATGACCCAGTGAACAAGTTATCTGTCCTGATTGCTGCTGCTCCTGCTGCTGCTGCTGCTGCTGCTCTACCACCCCCCATAAATTGACCTCATTTTTCAATTGTTCCGCATCTTCCTTATTTTCCATTTCATTCTTTGTTTCTCTCTCTTTATCTCTCGCTTTCTGTCTCTCTTTTTTTATCCTTTCTATGTATGAAGAACCTGTCGTCGATAATCTTTTCATGTCTACCATTATCATCACAATTACCAGCTCACCCTTAGCCCTCCTAAATTGACCTTCAAAAGTAGAAATTAAAAAGAAAATAAGAATACTGGAAAGAATTTAAAAAAAAATGATAAACTGAACGAATGGAACCATCCATTCATCTTCATCATTATCACAACTTTCATCACCGTGATCATCTATTATCATTGTGGGAAAAAAACACCTGGTAGCCAACCACTCCATCCTTTTCATTCTCCCCTCTCGCTTTTTACTTGCAAAATTAACTGAACTTCTTCAGTTTCATTCTCTCTTTCATCTCTCTAACCTTACTCGTGCAACATTACCTTACTGGTAAGTATGACACACAAACAGGTACAGTACATCCATCCATACGCACCTAAGCAACAACAACAACGACATCCAAGAAATGTAAAGAAAAAAAAATTTTAAAGTGACCGTCCTTGGAAACATATGTGAGCCTCTCTTCGATACCATTTGGCCTGTCAACTGTCACCAATCACCTATCTTCCTTACTGACATTCCTTCACCCTCCCTACTTTAGCCTAAATTACCTGTTTACCTTCCCCGAGCGGCCAAAGGTAAGGCATTGAAGTGATTCATTAATCAAAAACATTCATAACCTAACCTTTGACCTTTATTACTTGCCTTTCATTAGGCCTTTATCAAACGATTTCTTTGAAATTTTTTAATTACCGATCACGTGTTTATCAAAGGCACACGCTGGTATCATAATGGAATGAAAGAAATGAGAAATTCTTCGACAAATTTTCAGGAAAAAAAAGACAAAAGAAAAAAATGTGGAAAATAAAGTAAAAAAGAAAAAATGAATTCGACACTTTCATCATTTAACCCAACCAAAACAGGCTAAACCAGGAAAAAAATTTTTTTAAATATCATTTTTGAGCTTTACCAACGAGAATTCGAGAAACTCTTGGAAAAGCGTAGAAATAAAAATGAAAAAAAAAGTTGAAATTTTCTGAAATAAATCAATTCGTTGGAATTTTTTTATGCGTAATAAATAATTACTGAGCAATGAAAATAACATTCCTTACATAATTGAAGACTAAATTAAAATTTTCAATTTCATTAAACATCAGCAATGAACAATTGACAATGTTTGACGAAATTAAAAAATCAATTGATATCATAAAATTGAGAGAATTTGACGAAATGCTTTAAATGCATGCTTGAAAACGAAAGTACCATGGCGCTATGAAAGAAATTTGGATAAATTCAAAATCAGTTGGGCCAATCTTTTTGCTAAAGGCGGAAAAGTTGAAAGAAAATCGTAATTATGTCATATTCATTAAGTCAAGAAGATGGTGACAAAAAAAAAAACTTACCATGATCGCCATTTACCGTAGGATCATTCTGTTGTTGCTGTTGTTGATGTTGTTGATGGCGATGATGATGATGATGATGATGATGATGATGATGATGATTGATGATGATGTTGATGTTGATGTTGATGTTGACGTTGATGTTGATGATGATAATGATGATGATGATGATGATAACTCATTCTTGAGATACATGGAACTTTGGCAAAATAAGCGAAAACTAAGCAAGCGTCTGTTCAATTCATTCAAATCTACCCACCTACCCTTCTCATGCGATCATAAATCAAAGTGAAATCGAGATTTTCGAAATTGCTAAATGTCCTTTTTTTGTTATTCTTTGATCAAAATATCAAAGAAATCTTTTCAAAATACTAATATCTCCCTCCTCCTTTCCCTTTTCACTCCTCTTTCCCTCCTCTCTCCCTCCTCTTCCTCCTCCCTTTCTTTTTCCTCCTCCTCTCCTCTTCCCTCCTCTCTCCCTTTTCCCTGTCAACCATTCACGAAAAACATTTGTTGTTTTGGATTATCGGTGTGGAAAGTCATATAAGAGGTGGAGAATGCGAAATGTTATAAAAGTTTTCCAAGTTCTTCTCGACCTATTGCTGTTGAGATTAGCGAGCTCAGTGGTGTTATTCAAGCCATTATTCCCAACCCCAATCCTTGTGATAGATTGATTTGTTTGTGTTTTCGGGTAAATTAGCTCTACCAATATCTACCTACCTACCCACCCACCCACCCACCTAATCATCGTCAATACTCTCTAATATCTCTCCAGGGTATTCCTCTACCAATACTTATCTGATCGTCGTCATCAATACTCTCTAATTCCCTATCTGATCTTCATCAATACTTTCCCCATTCCTTTTACCCACCCAACTTTTATATGCCTCACTCTGCCGCACATGTCAAATTTCAATTACGCATTTTAAATTTCATTGTCAAATACAACCTCTGATTCCTCCTAACGGTAATAGCAATCTTTTCCCATTCTATTGCAACTTTAAATTCAACTTCTTTCATACCGAACAATTAATCAATCCTATTTTCATGGAAACAAATCTCGAATGAATTATAAAAAAGATCGGTTTATCAGAATGTTTTTTTTTCTTTTAGGTTTTTCAAAATTTTATAAATATCATTGAATTATACAAATTGGTTGTCACTAAGAAATTTTTCATAATTTTCATTTTTTTTAATTTCAAGAACTTTCTTTTTCGTTATTATTAAATTGCGGTAGATCGAGGTGCATCATTCTGCTAGAATCCTCGCTTATGATTCATCATTTCGTTAGAATCCTCGCTTATGATTCATTTTTTTGTTAGAATCCTCTTTTCAGGTACATCATTTTGCTAGAATCCTCTTTTCAGGTACATCATTTTGCTAGAATCCTCGCTTATGATTCATTCTTTTGTTAGAATCCTCTTTTCAGGTACATCATTTTGCTAGAATCCTCGCTTATGATTCATTCCTTTGTTAGAATCCTCGTTTATAATATGTCATTTTGGTCGAATTTTGTTCGTTCAAAAGATAAAAAAGAGGAAGGAAAAGTTGTCATTTCCCTGGGCTGAGAAAACGGAAGAACCAGTTTTCACTGTGTATGTTACAAATCGAAGCTAGCAATTTAATTCGTTAAAATTTGTTGTTGGAAATGGCGAATTATTTTAGGGCCAAATTTAAGGTATTTCAACAATGTTGTTTTTTTCCATTTATTCATTTCCTTCAACAATAACTGGAGTTCTGTGATAAGTAGTTGGGATTTTTAAAGTAACTTCAGTGGTGAAAAAAAAAACTTGCCATCTAAGATTTTAGAACATCTAAAATGACCCATAATCCATTTTAGGGCATCTGAAATGACCCATAACCCATTTTAGGGCATCTAAAATGACCAATAATCCATTTTAGGGCATCTGAAATGACCCATAACCCATTTTAGGGCATCTAAAATGACCAATAATCCATTTTAGGGCATCTTAAATGACCAATAATCCATTTTAGGGCATCTAAAATTACCCATAATTTTGTTGGCTAGTTTTGACATCAGACGTTGCTGCCAATGTATTTCTTTAAAACAATTGAAAAAGTAAATAAATTTTATATGAACATTTTTGAAATTTCATTTGATCAGTATGGAATGTCAAGGATAAGTATCAATCATAGATTTTATGAATCGCTTTCCTTAACGAGAAATGGAAGAGTGCTGGATTTCTGTTTGGGTGATGAAGTAGGGGAAGTTCGAGATTTTCCTTGGTGAGAAATACTTGGAGATCAGTTAGAAACTTGGAGACTAAAAGTCTATCAAAGTTAAGCAATCTGTTGATGTCTAAATTGTTCATTTCATTTCCCTCATACAATCGTGTATTGCAGTGTGTTACTTCGTTTTCTATCTTTGAACAAATTCAATCGACAAGTTTATTAAAAAAAAATGTGAAAAAATTTTTTTTAATAAATTATTTAATTTAAAATTACTACCAATATATCAATATTCCCGTTACCTTTTGAAATGCTCGCTATATTTCGTCAATTGTTTTATTGCACTAATAAAATTTTGCTTATTTGCGCGAAGTTAAATTCTTTAGCTGTTTGAATGTTATTCCCTTCAAAGTTTATATAATTTTAAAAATAAAAAAAATTTTTTAAATTCCATTTTTAGAGAATTATTTTTGAAAGTGTTAAAAAACAAAATTAACGACAATCATGAAACTTCTTCTTTGGTATGTTTGTTCGTTTATTCATTTTGTTTTGTTTAATTTTTTAATTTTTGCAAAACTTTTTCAACGGACATTTGTTGGATTTTTGATGATATGCAGCAAAATTTTTTCAATGATTTAAATCTCATATTGCAGCAATTAATTTGCATTTCCAATTAATGCGGATGAATTTTACTCTTTTCAATTCACACTATTTCGTAACTTCTAATTTACCACCCACCCATTTATCCATCCACAACATAAAATTCCACTCAGATCATTAACAAAGGAAAAAAAAAATATGTCCAATTATAATTGCAATTATTTTCACAATCATAAATAAAATTGCCATTTCGAAATTCATCCATCTTTTTTGCATTGTGTGTGTATGTGTATGTATGTGTGTATGTGTGAATGTATGTGTGTATGTGTGTATGTGTGTATGTATGTCTGTATGTGTGTATGTGTGTGTATGTGTGTGTATGTATGTCTGTATGTGTGTGTGCGTGTGTATGTGTGTGTATCATCCAAAAAAAACCGGAAATTACCAAAAAAAAATTATTTTTAATACAACATTTTAATTGACTCATTAAAAATATGTCAAATTCCACATTTTTAGTAAAACTTTTTTTTCAAAAAAAAAAAATCAAATCATTCATAACATACAAATTGTTCATAAATTTTTAATTTTTGGTTTTTTATGTATTTTTTTTTTGAAAGTAATGAAATAAAAAAATTAATTAGGCAACTTTTAAATTATTTATAGTAAATGAAGGGAAAATGTTGTCAATTAAATAAGTAATTCATTCATTCATTATTTCTCCATATAGCTTATCAATACTTGCGATAACAGCAACAGCGGTATCGGGCTTATTGGGTGGTTCCCGTGCCGATCGTTTTGCCAGTCTTAATATTGCTGGAATTGGTGGAACAGCTGGATGTGTTGTTGTGGTACTTTTTTTTTTTTGTCTTTCATCTTTTAGCTATCATTGCAGGCTGTTGAAGAAATTTCATCAATGGAAGGATTTTGGAGAGAAAACAACTTTTGCTGTTAACCTGAGTAATTCTCATTTATAGGATGATAAACTATTCGCTAATGGTCACTATGTTCGAGATTTAACTTCGGCGGAGTTAGGGGAGCTTGAAGATTACGTTGATCAAACACGGAAATACAAAGAGGTATGCTACGGTACCCTGCAGTACTCCCATTTCATTGATCTTTTGTTATTGAAAAACTTTGCATACATACACATACATACATACATACAGTATCCTGAAAGGACCAATATCATCTGTCACGTTGTAATTTTCGAAAAAGTAGTCTAATTGTTTAAAAACACACAAACACACACACACACACACACACACACACATACACAAAGAACTATATTATTCCTATGCAAACCGGCAAGCATAAGTTTTAAGCTTTATCCAATTAAAATTCGTTTTTCTTTTTTTTTTTTTTGAAATTTAAACTTTTTTTTTGTTTTTGTTGTTGATTTGAACATAGCTTTAAAGATAATCAAAATGTTAAAAATTTAAATTAAAAAAAACAAACAAACAAACAAATGAATGAATGAATGAATGAATGAAATTTATTGGAATAGGAAGTGAAGACATTGATGGAAGAGAAACATAAAGCTTTGGAAATGGCGCATCGTAGTGAAAAAGGTTCGAAGATCTTCTCATCGTTGGCTGATAAAAATCCACCGAAACCGAAGAAGCCATCCTTCTGCAGTGCTGCTGAAACCACTCAGTATTACTTCGATGGTTGTATGGTTCAGGTATTTCTCAAAAAATTTTACTTTCCATCAAGAATTGATTTTTGAATTGAATTGAATTGAAATTACAATGAAATTAAAGGGCTTTGCTTACAACTATTTTACAGAATAATAAAGTTTTTGTTGGACGAACATTTGTACGCGATTTAAAACCGAATGAAATCGAAGAATTGAAAGTGTTTGATGCAAAAATGACTGATTATCAGAAGCAATTATCTTCTTCCATTCAACAGGTAAAACTTGCAAATAATTCCATAATTTCCAATCAGCATTGCTTAATTTAAAATTTATTCAATTAATTTACTCATTCATTCATTTTTTTTTTTTTTTAGCAATTGAGCGACCTTTTGGGTGGTAAATTAAGTTTACTAAATTTATTCGGCGATCGAAATGCTGAGGAGTCCTCGTCAGGAAGGAATGAAGAGATGACAACGGCTGCTGCCCAAATTGAAGCACCCGTTGATGTACCGGAAACACCAACATTTTGTATTGCAATTTATTGAAACAGTTGGCAAAATTCATGATGCTATTAATCATTACTCCTTTGTGTTCATATGATTATTCTCGTATTATTTTATTTTTTGAATTTATTCAATTTTACCCGCCTTTTCATTTCATATGAACTTTTCCTTTTTCATTTCCAATCGATTTTTATTGATTAACAACTTTCGCTTTTTTCTTTTTTTGATTATTCATGCATACTTTGTAGTTTTTTTTTTTTTTTTTTCAAAACATTTTCCCATTTGTATCATTGATTTTCAAATTGCAATAAACTTTTTTTTCCGTTTATTTATTTACATTAAAATACGAAGAAGGAGAAGGAGAAGAAGGGAAGTTTTTCCTAATTTCTTAATTTTGACATTAATTAATTCAATTGACTACAGCGCTTCTCCACTAAAATATGGAAGACGTTAAAATGAAAAGAAACTGACTTTTGCACGGTTCTCTGCTCAATTCCTATGCTTTTTTGGAAAGATCAAAGAATACAGAAAAATTTTTACAGTTTTATACTTCACTAAAATCTTCCTTCAAAATTGCATCGAAATTTAACTTTTAAAAAATGTTTCTCCGACAACGTTACCGCTTTTGACTTAATCCATAGTTTATAATGGACATTGCCCACAATCGACCCAACTTCTTCACAACGGTAGCCCAATACTCGGACCAAACCTTTGACGATATCATTGGCTCATCTGTCCCACCAACAACGCACCGACCACATCGCACACCTCGACTTCCTCGCAAAGGTCATGGACAGCACAACAACCATCTGGCCAGCAACAGGCTCACCCCGACCAAACCGATCCACCGACCCCACTAGCCGCACACCAAAATTACCACCTACATGACTCCGCGCGACAGCCAACACGACCTATCGGCTCGACGAGCGAACCATCTGGACAAAATATGAATCATGCTAACCCTAAGATCTAGCTGCCACACCCAACTGTCGATTGATATAGATTTATTGCACATAACATTGAGTGGTTTGCGTACAGTCTCTTCGTAATGCTTTCACTTTTTCTCTTCTACATGTTATTTCTCTTTTCCTTTCCCACTCTGTAAATTATAGAAAATTTTAATGTGATAACCGAAAGGTTTATCATCTCACGTTGAGGATATCACATCAGACCAACACTCACCAAAATGTTCTTCACGGGATCCCTTAGATAGGGTGAACGCGATAAGACCATTTAAAAAGTTGCCATTTTTTGCTACATAGTAATCATACAATTTGCACATGACACCTTACTTGATGTCACGTGACATCACGTCACAAAATTACGTGATTCAATGAAGAACTCAGATTGGATTTGCACTTCTTCGTAATGGAGAAGGCTTCGGTTAGAATTCCTAAATTCATTTTAAAAAAACGGAAATTGGAAAAAGAATACGGATAGTTTGATTATGCTTCCCAGCTAATAATCCTGAAACAATTCTTTTTTACTTTCATTTTTTCAATTTTTACAAAAAGTTGAACGACTTTTTGAAATCCAAGTTTGGCGGAAAACGTCGGCATATCTCTTCTCCTCACACTTATTGATTCAGAACGTCGTCAGTCACGTGACTAATTTCAAAGTTAAAAAAAAAAGAAGCATAAAGATATTTTCTTGTAATCATCATTATTACCTAGAAAGTTTGATGCGAGAGTTTTAAGGTCCGATAGGTTTATGCTCGGATAAGATTTATTAAGGCCTGGATGGGTTTAAGGCCCGAGACTTCCAATGGTTATTGATTTATCATCGAGATAATTGATAGATAAATTGCTTGATATTGTTGTAGCGTGTGAGATGATATCTTCAATGATAAGATTGATGGGCGGCATGGAAGACAAAGTAGCATTGCTGGTGACAACAATGTTTCATTCAACTTCCGGTTCGAAACAAAAACTTTTCCACAAAAGGATATATTGAATTGGATATGAAATGAAACTATCATCAAGCAGCTTAATGATAAGTGATATCATCGTTGTGATAAGAGAAGATAACCTATACTAATCGATATCCTTGCATTACAATAACCCAAGGATAATATGCTGTAAAAGAAATATACAATACAATTTCATATTCCGAATGATAGATTTGTTGCTTGACATGAGCCTCTCTCTCTCTCTCCCTCTCTCTCTTTTTCTAATTTCTTGAAATATTTCAACTGACGATGATTGCATGTAATACAGATAATTACAGATATTTGTTTTTTAATGTCATTTCATCGCAATTTAATTTGAATTATAAAACAGCACTAAAGTCAAATGATAGTGAATGCAGTAGTTTTTGGGATTCTGGATTTATCAAGGATTCTGCATTTATCTGAAATTCTGGATTTATCAAGGATTATGCATTTATCTGAAATTCTGGATTTATCAAGGATTCTGCATTTATCTGAAATTCTGGATTTATCAAGGATTCTGCATTTATCTGAAATTCTGGATTTGTCATCAATGACCTCGTTGTACACTATTAATTTCATGATGTCAAGGTGAGTTCTCAGAAAAAAAAAATCAAATGCTCATTGCCTGTTTTTCGATTCAAAGGATACCGCCTTATATATCCCATGTGCATATTTTGATTGCTAAGATTTGTTCTTATCCGGCATCAGAGATCATACCGGAAGTGTATGCATTACATTTAGCATAGCTTGCAAATTTCGCAAGGTAACAGAAGTCCCGCTCCAACAAAGGGATTTCGTTTGCAATGATAGTTTGGGCATTCGGAAGGATTCAGATTCTCAGGTTAATTTTTACACAGTTAACTTCCGAATCATCTACACAATATAAAAAATTATTATATTAAAAAAAATTGTTGAATTTCGGAATTCCTGTGATAAATGAAGGTATGCTAAGCCAACAGCAGAAATCTCGAGGAGAATTGCAATGGGCAAGGCGACAATAAAATCATTGGACAAAGTGTTCAATTCTAAGAT
>JABVXS010002022.1:0-10317 GCA_013365335.1 Madathamugadia hiepei | reverse complement strand
TAGTATGTTCTTGGATGTTCCTTTATTCGTTATGAATTGTTTATGAATTTCTAAGATTTCGAGATTTCTAATTGTTTTATGTGCTCTCTCTTCAAGTCTTGAATTTTTCTCCTGATTGGATATATGAGATTGAAACAGTAATGATGTATTTGTTTCTCTTACTTCGTACCTACTTTCGTTTTTTTTCCACTGTTACACATTTCCGTTTTTTTTCAAATAATAAGTTGTTTTCAAGCAAAACGATGAATATTGAACAGCTTACTAATGAAGAGATCCGAGACCAACTTATGACACGTGGTTGTGACCCCGGTCCTGTCATTGGGAGTACTAGAAGCGTTTACGCAAACAAATTACGACATTTGTTAGACGAAGAATCAGAATCAAATGTCGTGGTGACATCGGAGGTACGTTCATTATTAACATTGAAGTTTTAATTTGGCTCTTTTGTATAGGCTAAATCTCCTTGAAAGTTTAAAACCTGTATGTATTCACTGGGTAGAGCACTAAATTAAAATTGCATACCTTTTATAGGATTAAAATTTTTATAGAGTGTGAAAAGTAACGCTGTAGGAAATGACATTCTTAAATCCTCGCCAAAATGTCGTGATGTATCACACAGTCCAAAAAAGTCTCGCTCACCACGTCGTGCCACCCGCTCCTCAGCTCAAGAAGCTACCGTTCTATCAAAGGTTCAGAATATAGCACTAAATTCCAAGTTATCTCAAGCATCACCGAAAACTGTAGGTGTTCTTCAGTTGGACTCACACATAACTTACGATTTTAAGCAGTCAGTGTCGAAGCCGCGCACTCAACCATCCGTTCAATCTTCAAAACCACAAGTAAATGTCGGACTCGATGCTTATGCAGAAGCAAATCCAAATCCGGAATCTCATAATTCACCATCAGTACCAAACGCAACTTCTAAATCTGCATCTGTAAATGCAACCTCCAACTTGTTGAAGTCACCCAAGCTTCATACGTTTGAAAAAACACGTGAAGCCTATCGCACCACACCTACAACACGTTTTACATCCTTGCGAGTAAGTGTTTCCCCTTAATAATGATTTAGGATTTTCCCTTTTGATTCGGAATAAAGAGTAATTTTATTAAAGGAAAAGTTGTTTCTGTTTTGGAACAGTGGGATAGCAAATGATCTGAACCTTACAGGTTTGACTAGAATTGATTAATTTTAAATACTATACATGACTTTGCAGTTATGCCTTCTTTTGATTAGAGTTCATATAGTTGCTATTGAAATGTCTCAATTTTCACTTTGCAATTTGATAAAAATTACAGAACTGGGAGAATGGGAAAGTCAGTGATGGTTCAGATGACGAATTACGTGGTGAAGAAAGTTCACGTTTTTTATTGCCTAGTTGGAAAGAGGATCACTCGTATTCGGCTCGATATGATCCACAGCAAAACGTGATGGGGCGATATTGTCCGGATGAAACTCAACCATCACGCTGCAGTTCAGGAACAATGCTTGGGAAATCCTATAATGGTTACGAAAGTCACCACACGGCTTTGGTAAATAAAAAAGAGGCATCATTCAGTTATGGAAAAATTGCTTTCCTTGTTTTTTTCATTATCACTTTGGTTATTTTTATGTTCTTTGTTGTTCAGAACTATGCGGAACTCGAAGGTAACAAGGAAGAGTTTTAAAAAATTTTTCTTGAACAGTAATAGTGTTCTTATCGAAAAACAGATATGAAAAGATCTGTATCGGTTATTTATGCTGTGTGTGGAAATTCGGAATGTTTTTGCAGCTTCCAATTTCAAAAGTTATCTCTTTTAGCATTGTTGTGTAACCAAGTTGAATTTTTTTGTTTTATCAAATTTCAATTGTTTCTAAGCCTTTAATATCCATTTTGAGCCATCAGACATGTGATATTTAGCTTGTTTGCGAATGGATTGTCGCTCATAGATAAGTTAATTCTTTTCTGTGAAAAATACATTGATTTTATTTTGAATTTTTGCTGGCAACTTTCGGATTGCAATTTTTCATTATGCAACTTGCAATATGAGTCTTGCTTTTTGGTTTTACGGATGTATCTGTAACAATACATAGCACGTTTTCTTGATTGTCTCGCAGCATGGTTGCATTTCCCTTCTTTACATTTTATGACGATGACTAGCCTCAGTTTATCACTCGTTTTTTTCGCGCTGAACGTTTTGCTGACCATAAATCTCTACACAAAGTTCGTGAGAATTAAAGTATTTTTCGTTATTTCCTGTGAATAAAATCGTTGTGGATTTCAAACATTAAAACTAAAACGCTTTGCTGACCATAAATCTCTACACAAAGTTCGTGAGATCATCTTATTCGATCTTTCGTTCTAGAATTTTCTGGGGCACTCTAGTTTCACTCTAAAACATCAGGCATCAACATTTCTACGAGTTTTCTAAAGTGAAAAGGATCCTGAAAATTTTGGACGTTTTGAGAATTGGAAGTTTTCTGAAAAATTAGAATAAATTTAGCCTCATTTACTTAAACCTGGTGTTTTAGAGAATTGAAGGAGTTATTCTCGGAACCAAAACATGGGTCTGTTCGATAAAATGCATTAAATTAATGGATCATGCCGTTGGAAATGTTAATACCATGTCGCCGGTGAGATTCTCATATTTCTTAACCTGCTGCTGACAGATCCCCAAATGATATATCAGAAAATTCGTTGTTATCTTCAAGTACAGATAAACTTGATATTCAATGCATTTTCTAGCACTAGGCGTTCAATTGGAAGTGTATGTCAAGTTGTTTCGTAGTTTTCATGAGAAACGAAGTTTTTCGCAGTAATGCTGGAAGAATGTTGATCGGATGAAAGTTACCGGAATAAGATGGTACACGTGGTTTCACTCATTTCCCACGTACAATGTGTTCTGCTAATCCGGAATAATGTTAAGAATGATGCTAAAGACGGTTTTAAGGAATACTAAGGGTGACTCGATAATCCGTTTCTTACTGCAGTTAGCATGATTGAAATGATCGGAGGACCTGAGAGATCTAGTGGGATTGACGGCTTCTGGGATGGGGACAGTGAATAGATAGAATATCTTCTAAATGGATGAGAATATCTTCTAAATGGATGTCTCTCGGACAGTCCAATTAACGGTTGGTTGAGTCTAGAGTTGTAACCTTGAAAGTTATCCCGAAGCCTTTGCTCCACGACAGCACTGCCACATTCATGGACACCGATAAGACATACATGCTTCAACGCTTCTCTAGCTTACGCATGTATGTATGTGTGTATGTGTATGTGTGTGTGTGTATGTGTGTGTGTATGTGTGTGTGTGTATGTGTGTGTATGTGTGTGCGTGTGTGTGTGTGTTTGCTGCTCGCGGAAAGCGTTGCGGTTTACGTTGGATGTATATGCTTGGTTGGGATGGTTGAAGAAGCTACGTACGCGGTGCAGAGAATGGCAGTGTTGAGGGTAACAGCATGACTCAATGGATTGTCGGTCAGCCCTGGCATGTCCCGGCTTACTTTGTTCGCCGAGACTAGCATGAAGGACTCTCCCTGTTCCGGATATTACAGACTATCACTCCTTTCACTCCCTTCTATAGCAACATTCCAGCCAAGTGCTATTGTTTACTTCTCAACAATGCTAACATTCCGTTCCTTCCCCTATATTTCCTCTTTTCTCTCTTTCTTTTTTCCTTCAAAAGATTCTCAAAGTTTTGACTACTTTCTAAGAGAAAGAGGGAAAGAGAAAAAAACAGACCGAGGAATAGATGAAGCTGTGCAGAGTGGCATTCAAGACTTACCTATATCATAAGAATGATGGGGTGGGGTGCAGAGATGAAGAGTGAATGCGAGAGGAGGAGACACTTGTTGTGTGGAAGAAGACTTCTCAGGCTTAGTGCTATCTGCTTCAGGCTTATTCCTAGCATGCCAGACATGCACGTATGCATGTACTTCTCCGAGAATTGTTTGCAAGCAATGAGAATATCCACAGACATGCATTTATGTCCTCTGTACATACACATATTTTTTTATAAAATGTATGTAGGATTTGAGATCTTGGGCCATATGTACGTGTGTACGTACGTGTGTGTGTACGTGCGTGTGTGTGTACGAGTTCAGTTGAATGGTGCTGTGTTTGCAGATGTGAGAGAAATTGGGACGTTCGCGTGAATGTGGAAAGCCACGTGTCCCACCCGCCGTTTCATGTTTGTCCTCAGTCCGAGGCTTTCCCAATCCTTTCCCATCTGTCCCGACGACGATCTCTCCTCTCCTTACTTTTCCTATTGTCTCACATACATACACACCAATTTTTCTATCACCTCCTGTTCATCATTGTCGCAGTCGTCGGCGTCGTTGTTGTCGTCCTTTGTCGACATTTTGACCAACGAGACAAACACATATAAGTTCACGAAGAGAATACCGTAATTTCCTGTCTGCGTCTGTCTGTCCATCTCTGTAGTATGTGCATATTTAAGCATGCTAGCCTGTCTTGTACCTGAACCATTCCATTTCCATTTTAATGCCATTAAATCGTTGAATGTATTTTGCCGCTGTTCTTTCATATATTCACGTGTGCCCGTTTTACGCTGCTAGTATTGTATTTCCTCGTCCCGTTATTTGTATACGTAGTTGCATATACGTACGCGTAATTTGTGCCTAGTTCTTGATTTCATCACGTTCAAGCTTCTAAATACTGACATAATACTTTTTATTTGTTCAAAGGAAAAGTTGAGGGTTTTGTTTATGTTTCGTTCGAAATCAATGAACAAATTACTGGAATCATCATGGGGCAATCTAAAATAAAGTATAGAACTTGTAATATGAGCGTGATGGTTATACCTTTCATGCCTTGCATGTGCGCGCGTGTTTGTCGTGGAAACACTTTCTGTTATCGTTGGAACGTGAGGTGCTGCTGTAACTGATGTAATTTCGTCCATAGGTTTTATTTAATTTCAGGTTCACGAATGGCAGAGAGCCAGAGAGTGTGTGGTTGTGGAATTCACTGACACCTCTCTTTGTCTTCTTGGATGTGGATCGTCGAACAGCCATTCCTTCTGAAGGATTTTAAAGAAATTGCGGAAAACTGTTGCAACAACTAAAAGCTTGATTTTGCTATTATGCGCTGATTTGGTTTGTAGATTTCATTTACTTACTTGTTAACTGAAAATGAAAGTAAAAAGGACGACATTTCGTTCGGAAAGAAATCCAGTTTTCAATTAATATCATGAAGATCGAAAAAAGTAGAACTTTTTAAATCGTAAATTGTTAAAATTTTGGTGAATAACGGGATGACTTAGATATAGCAAATAATGATTAAAAAAAAGCTTAGTAAGAAATTTACGTTGATAATTGTCAAATGATATTGCAATTTGTTACGCTGTTAATTGATAATTTTTTGTAATTTTCCCAACTTTGCATTTAAATGCAATCGTAAAGGAAGAAATTATGGATGTATTTTGTTGTTGTTTATGAAATTGCAAATGCAAAATTTATTTTAGTATTCTCTATGAAATTTCGAATGTAAAAATTAATAAGCATTGAGAATTTTGCAGTACTTGTTGTTGACTTTATGTCATCAGATAATCCAAACTAAAATTAGAAAAAAAATGAAAAACTTTCCTTCCTGATCAGTGAAGTATTTCCTTTTTTAAGCAATCGATTTGCTGTTTTGCTACTTGCACTATTTTTTCTCGCTATTCCGTTTTCCACTGCTATTTGCTTCATTTTTGCTGCGATTGTGCCATTTTGTTGATTTCACCAATAATTTTACTATTTTTCTGATTGGCAATCTACTGAGTGCGCGTCACTGTAACCGTACGTGGTACTCGGTATTTCACGCGACGATTACGCATTACCGGCAAAACTGTTCATTTTCCGGGCAGCCAAAACGGCCCCGATGGCCTGCTGCCTTTCCGAGGAGGCAAGGGAACAAAAACGTATAAATCAAGAAATTGAAAAGCAATTACAACGTGATAAACGCAATGCGCGGCGTGAACTCAAACTTCTATTGCTCGGTAGGTTTTACATTGCTTTTATCCCTTCTTGTATTTCCTTGTATCTCATTTCCTTCGAATATTTTGCTTTTCACTCATGAATAAGACTTTATTATTTGTCACATTTGTAGGAAATCATATATTAATTGGTGGGGAGGCAAGCTAATGGAATATGAAGAAGTTTGAGAATTGCTTGGAGAGTAGCAGTAGTAAAAATTTTAAAAAAAAAAATTACGAAATATACAGTCGAAAATATGGTTGCTCACATCAAAACAACTCTGAAGTTTGCGTAATCGATCTTACTTGGGACGATAGCAGATCATGAATTTATCTCATGGAAGTACTCCCAGCAGATGGTTGTTTACAACTGTTGTTCATGTGATGTCCGTTAAGTTTGTCTTCAGAGTGGTAGACATTTTTAATGCTTATCCATTATTGAAGATTATTCAAAATGGATAAGCAGTAAAAATATCTACCACTCATTATTCATATATACTGACTATCAATTTAATGAAATACCGTATTTTCAATATTCAAGATAGTAGAAGTTTAACCATATTTTTGACTGTATAGCAAATGAATGTATTATTAAGTTCCATTTTCGGAGTTATCGATCATATCTTGTATTTAATTTCAAAATTTTCATCTATATTTAATACAATTAATAGCATAAACAAATAAGAGATCATGAGATTTTTAATAGGTCAAAGGTCGAAACTTTTTTGTACTTTATGAAGCATTTGGAAGGTGTTTAATTGTCAGTTTTGCTCCTTCTTTTCTAATGATTACTTGATTGGATATTCTTTCTCATTTTTTTTCAGTTCGTTATTCTCATGTGATAGTTAATTGTTTGATAGATCTCAAGAGAAGTAAGCGATTCGTAATGCTCGATGTTATGTCTTCATTTCGCATTATCATGCATGGTTCCAACTTATCATGTTCTTACATACCAATAATGATAGTCTAAGTTGTGTTTGAATATATTTTGATAGAGCAACGTAGTGCAGTTTTTTTCTTTGCAGTAGCTTGTTGGCAAATTAAATAGAATTACATCTTCAACCTCTTGACTACTTATCACCATAACTTTAAAAAAACCAGTTGATAGTTTCTCTACGACCTCTTTCTCAACTGATGTCTTTTCAAGTTGCTGAAATTTAAAATCCAAAATGAATTATTCAAAATAGTTCGAGACAGTATGACTTTAATGTACACCATCCATCTTATTCACTTTTTACATTGGAAGCGTTGATCCTAAGTAAATGATACGTAGCCAAAACACGTGATAAATGCATTTCGAAACAACAAAAAACGGGGTTTGGCAAGAGAAATGACTGACAAATCGAAAAACACAATTCATGCTATATAGTTGTCCTGAATATACTTTAGCGATATCTGGTCATTCTTTCTTTCCACTTAAGTCTCTAATTTTTCATTAGTCTTTCCACTGAAAAATTTTGCTTGTATTTATTCATCATGTGGTTTAGGATGAGTATATGTTACTGTTGGAACTATCAGATATTTTAGGTTGATACAATTACAGTTAGGGGTTTAGTGCTAAACTGGAAGAGAGTGGGAAAGTATAGCAATTAAGTTTAAGTTAGGATTTCAATTTATAAAGGGCATAGTTCATTAGTTTTGTCAAACGCCGCTGTTTTAATTTCAGTGAAGAATTAAACTGTTGAACTTGGTAAATGCAATGAAGTCTCATGATCGTGGCATCATTGATGAAATGTTATGAGGTTTGCATGTCCGAACTATTGTAAATTGATTGAATTATCAGAGAGGTTCTGTATTTTGAATTTTTGTCTCCGTAACAATTAAGACATTTACTTTTCTATCATTTTCTTTCACCAAAATATTCGTTTAAAAGTAAACCAGCAGTGCTGTGTTATGATGACTGTGGACGAGAGTTGAAATTAATTTGATCATCTGTCTTGAAAATGGAAAAACTTCCATACTAAATATTTTAATTATTATTTCACTACAAAAGAAATTTCACAATGCATTTTATTGTTCCATCAGAATAAGCAGATTAAATAGATGTACGAAATTTCATGGCTTCACGTTTTTGTTCATTCTTGAGTGATAAAGCATGAGCCACAAGCAGCAGTGCCTTAATATCACAAATAGATTTTCTCATTTCTTCCACTAAGTTCATTTCCTTTTTTTCCTTTGTTTTAATAAAGGTCATCTTTTCTGTTCTAATTGGTCACCCTGCCCTTTTTCACTTTGCTTTGGTTCGTCTTATCGTAGAAATTATGTGAGGTTTTTTGAAAAAAAAAGTGGAACCCAAATATTTCATCAGAGATTGAATTTTTCTCTTAAAAGTATTCATAAGAGCGAACAGTTTGTAGTTGACAAATTACCAATACCAGTGTCTGATGTCCTTTTGTGCAGGTTATTTGCTTTGTTGGATGACGATGTGTGGGAAGAGATTGGAACGAATGTCATCAAACGTCAGTTGGGAGTAATTTCTTTTGTCATTTCTGTCAATATTCGTTAAACTTTGAAATATTCATGGTTTACATGTCTGTCATGACAAAGTGCTTGTGGTTTAATGAATGCTTTAAGCATTGTCATGCTTGAATGTTCAACGTAAATTCTCTAATAGTTGACATTGCTTGTCGGTCTCGATGACCGCTCTGTTCACGGTTGTTGTATATTCGTCGTGACAACCATCCCTCATTATTTGCATTTCCATTTGTCACTCGAAACCGTAATAGAGCGCCATTTGATCAGTTTTTACTTCCGAATCTTTGCTTATTTCCTGGATTCTGTTTCTTGCAATGGTCGAGAAGCAAGTGAAAAAGTCGTCTTCTTTACCTTGTCAAGTTAACTGTCCAATGCACATGTTTTTCCGTCTGCCTATGTATGTCTTTTGTATTTCAGAAAAACAGCAGTTGCTGAGATGATGGAAGTGTGAGGGAGGAGAACAGATGAAAATGTAAGAATTTTATTGCAAACGAAATTTGCATCATCCTGTCCCTTCAACTTCAAATGAAGCGATGAACTGTGTGACATGGAAGAATGTCAGTGTGAGGATTTCTTGAGGAAACATTGGGTTGTTTTGGTGCAGCGCAGTGATGAGTCTCGAGAATGATGTTTAATGAATTTTTGAAACTTTCAAAAACATTACTTTTCTTAGTGGTCTTTTCTGAAAGTACATCCTGTAATTGCATTGCTTCTAATTATCGATAACGACTAATAGCTTAAGCTGGCCTTCTCATCTCCAGTTAGTTCGCTTTTTGTGTTGTCAGACACACACATGTGCACACCTGCCTTCCAGCTCACTCGGAAGACGGATTCTGGCGGAGAGTGCGAGTCTGTTCTTCACGGTGTGAACAGGCAGAAGAGGAGCGTTCTTCATTTCTGCTGGCTTCGATTTCCTTCTTTATTCCGTGCCCTCTTGCCTGCATGGATTGATTGCATCTATGACATACTTCTAGACGGACAGACACGCAGACACACTTGGAGAGCATTTGCATTAAAATATTTTGTTGTTGTGGTTAGCTTGTGAGGGTGGAATGAAATGGAATGAACTGAACTGAAATGAAATAGAATGAAATGTAATGAAATAAAAAGGGAAAGGGACGAATCGATAATAAACTGATTTCGAACGATTCCTCCTTGTCGTCTATAGATGGTCTGCGAGTACTAGTGATGCTATGAAACTGTTGATTAGATCAGCTCGTGTGGGATTCGTTCTATGAACACGAAATATGAGTACACTACAGATTGTAACAAGACTTAGTCGGATGTGACAAGCAGTACTGTCACAAAGTGATCATCTACCCTGCACCACCTATAATACACTGGGGTGTGGAATGCCCAGATCGAAATTAAGCACTCAGTTACGTATAGAGAAAATTCTTCTCTACATGACAAATGACGAAAACGTTGCAGTCAGTTCTCAATTTTCGTTTTTAATCCATCTGCTTTACCTTGTTTTCCTCATACCTTTTCCCTTCCTTTATACTTCATTCTACTAGGCAATCCCTAGAATCTCAGAGTTGGATGACATTCATCATATGTTATCATCTGTATCATCAAATATTACATTTGGTTTGCTGGAATATGTGTCCATTACTTATCGTCTACCCTTTTACCGTACCCTTACATCTAAACTGATCTCTCCGCTATTCTATTTCTTATTAGTCCGTCTAACTTTGTCTTGTTGTCCGATAATTTTGGATTTCCAAAGAGAGCATTAACATTTCTGGATGACTTAAGGAAAAGAAAATTTGGAAGATTCAGTTTGTCTCAGAGGAGGTCATTTGAAGTGTGTGTCTGTGTGTGTGTGTGTATGTGTATGTGTGTGTATGTGTGTGTATGTGTATGTGTGTGTGTGTGTATGTGTGT
>JABVXS010002021.1:0-10321 GCA_013365335.1 Madathamugadia hiepei | reverse complement strand
CGCTTCTGACGACTGAATTAGCTCTAATGGAATGTTATCACACCCTGAAGCCTTATTTTTGGATATCAGATTGATAGCTGCTAGAACTTCGTTCTCTATTATATCAGATTCTGAATCCATGTTTCCATTCTATCTGTTAATTAATTTCCGGTGCTATTGACGAAAAAAAATTTTTTTAAGCAAATTTTCAAATTCAAGTTTAAAATTTAGAAAAAAAAAATCAAAGCTTATCGGATCATAATATTACTGTAAACAGCATTGACCTTTTCTTTGTTTTGTTTTTTTTGAAATCAAATTCAAAAAAGTTAGAATCGAGCAAAAAAAATATAAAAATTTTTTTCAATGAACATTATTTCATTGTATATTTGTTATTAAATATTCATCAGCATAATCACTAATTATATTAATTACTCTCTCAGGCTGATAAATTTTTTTCAAAAAATTTTGTTTTATTAATATTTGAAAAAAAATTGTTTAAGCTATGTGTAATACTTCAGTAATTCTGCAACCGGAAAACCAGCAACAATGCTGGCGATGCAAAAAAACATGATTGGAATAAATAATGTTCACAAAACTGATAATAACCAGCAAGCCAATAAAGCTCAAATACCAGAGGTCAAGGTTCAATTTCAGCAATAATGATCAAAAGAGTAAAATTTGCGCAATTAAATGTTCAGTGGAATTCATTGGAAAAAAAGAAGCTTTACGCAAATTTTTGCAAGTGGTAAATATTAAAAAAAAAAGAAGCATTAACCAACAAGGCGATAAAGCTCAAATACCAGAGTTCAAGGTTCAATTTCAGCAATTTGCTGAAATAATGATCAAAAGACTGTTCAAATTATGAGTGACATCTCTTAGCAATACATGATGTGAATTAGAGAATAGAAAAGAGCAAAAAATACTGTGATAAGATGAAATGCTAGAAAATGATAAAATTTGCTAAAGGCAATCAAATAATGGGATGAGAAATTTCATTTGATTATTTTGAAATGAGTTAAGATTTTGCTCATTTCACATTTGCTAATTATATCGGCTGAGGGATTTTTTTTTTACTTTTTTCTAAGAAAAATTTAGAAAATACCACTTTTGATGAAATGATAGAAAAATTGAAATTAAATTTTAATTTCATGATGAATTGAAAGTAAAAATAAATAAATGTTTGCTGAGAGAGAAAAAAAAAAGAATAGTAAATTTTTTCACTCAAAATTTATCAAATTTTATTTTAAAATTATGTATTTTAATTTGAATTTAAAATCATTTCATTTTTTCATTTTAATTTTTTTATAATTTTTTTTTAACATTTAATTTTTGACACATTTAAAAACATTTATTTATGTTTTAAAAATTAATTAAAAAATTTTCACATTTTTTTCAAAATTGAAACCATCAGAATTTTTTAAAGAAAAGAAAAAACAAACAAAAACTTATCATTTAATTTTTAATTTTTTTTTTTTGTAAATTTTTGAAAAATTATTTGTCTTTCACAAATTTGTTATGTTAAATTTGTGAAAATTTCAGTGCGAAGGTAACAATGATGATATCCATGAAGATGATCATATTTATGGTTCACCGTCAGATGTCGCATTATTGCGTTATGTTGAGACATTTTCATCAGTGGAAAGGATACGTATGAATTACGTGGTATATTAGCAAAATTTTCATTAAATTTTATTCAATGATTTAAAAAAAAAAATTGAATTATTCAAAATTTTTTGTCTTATTGATTCATGTTTTAAAAAAAAAATTTTTTTTTCATTTTCATTCATTTATTTATTTTTTCAAAATTATCAAAATTTAATCAAAAAAAAAAAATCGTTCATTTTTTTTTTTTTAATTTATTTTTGCGCCAAATTCATTTCTTATGATTACAACAAAAAATTCATTAAATTTTATTGAACGATTTAGAAAAAAAAATTAAATTATTAAAAAATTTTTTGTTTTATTGATTTATGTTTTATTGATACAGAGTCGTCAGTCAGTCAGTATTCGTTAAACTTTTATTCACTGAATTAAAAAAATTTTTTTTTTTTGAAATTTATATCGATGAAATTTTAATTTTTTTTTTTTATTAATTCATTTCTAACAAATTAATTGGTAGAGAAAATTATTGGAATAATATTCAATTCAAAATTGAAAATTTTTTTCTTCCATATTAACAAAACATTACAAAACAAAAACATATTGATTACATTGCTTGCAAAAAAAAAAATTTTTAATTAAAAAAAATTTTAACAATTTGAAAAAAACTTTTGCTGTTTAAAATTATTTCAAAAAAAAAAAAAGTTTTAAAGAAATAAATAATAAAAACAAAATTTGCTTTTCTTGTTTTTGTTTTTTCAGACAGTTCTTGATATGCCATATAATTCCATACGTCGTTATCATTTGGTAATCGCACGACATGTACCGAAATTATCAGAAATGGAAAGAAATGAAATTGAATTAATTGGAAAGAATAATAGTAGTAGTACCATTTATGTAGCGATGATTAAAGGTGCACCGGAAGTTGTCCTAAAATATTGCACTTATTTGCAAATTGACGGTAAACGTTTACCAATTGATCCAGAAATTCATCAAGAGTGCCAGGTGAACAATCAAACGTAAGTAATGTGAACGAACAAACATTAAGAAAAAATAAATAACAAATTTGAAATTAAAAAAAAATTAAAAATTAAAAAAATTTTAAGTTTATTAAATTCAACAAAATTTTCATCATTTCTATTGTTTCAAAAACTTTTTTTATAAATTGGTCATTTTGATCCTGATTAATCAAACATTCACTTTAATTTCCGATGAAATAGAGCTGAAGGATTTTTTTTCAATTTCATTTATAGTTTAACAGAGAAAAAAATTTTAGAATTTTTCTAAATATTTGAAAAACTAACTCAAAACATTTTTCAGTATGAAATGTAATAAATTTTTGATTATTTAATTTTAACAATTCAGTTTTTTTTTTAAATAAAAATTTTTTTCACAGAGAATTTTAAATTTAAAAAGTTCCCCAATAATTCATCTGAGACATTATTGATTACCCATAATGCAGTGGGTAATCCACATGTGGAGAGATAATATACGATACACATATACAAGGTTTCAATCCCAAGACATGTTATCACCGACGACACACCTTAGCGACGGATCGGACGGGCAAAGATGGTTACATGAAGAATGGGATGCAACAGTTTCAAATAGCTTAGCTCAACAATCTCCGACAATGGCCGGAAGAGGAATCGTACGCAATAAAAATAGCTGCCATCTGGACGAAATGGGCAAAAAGTGAAGCAGAAATCACTTCAGACAAGAAGATAAAGTGATCTCCCACAAGCCCAATGGCTAATAACAAGGGAAATGGAACACAACAACTTGCATCTGTGGAGCCGAACGCTCGAAGACAATGCCTCACAGTAGCGAATCACGATAGACCTCTGCGACGGTTGGATCGGGTCGCACAGAAGAATGGGATGCAACAGTTTCAATTAGCTTAGCTCAACAATCTCCGACAATGGCCGTATGAAAGAAGAATTGTACGCAATAAAAATAGCTACCACGTGGATGGAATGGGCAAAAAAGCACAACAGAAATCACTTAAGATAAGAAGATAAATTGATTGCCTTCAGTGCAATGACTAATAACGAGGGAAATGGAACACAACAACAAAACTTGCATCTATGGAGACGAACGCACGAAGACAATGCTTCACAGTAGCGGGCCTCACAACCTAGCGGAACAAACGCTGAAGGAAAGAAAAAAAAGAAAGATATTGAAAAGCACAAAGAGCATGTTTTTTGCATCTGAAAAAATTTAATAATTGAAAAAAAATTAGCAAGCTAATTAAATGCTTCATTTTTTTTGTTTAAAAATTTTCAATCCTTACGGGAAGGAAAAAAAAATTTTTTCCAGGAAGCTTGGGAATATTTTGGAAATGAAGGCAAACGTGTGTTTGCATTTGCAATAAAATATTTCTACAGCAATGATCCAAATTTGAAATTTACATCAACCACTATAGAATTGGAAAATTTTACATTTTTAGGAATGACAGCGCTAATTGATCCACCACGGTAAAGTTTTGTTTTTTTTTTTTCAAAAAATTTTCAATGCATTATTTCATTTAAATTCTTGTCAAAAAAAGTTTTAAATTCCTAGAATTAATTTAAAAAAAAAAAAACACAATTTCATTTTTTATTGTTTGAAGCGATGATGCAGCAAATGCAATAAAGCAATGTAAAGAAGCTGGTATTAAAGTTTATATGATTACAGGTTTGTTCCATATATCATTGAATTGCTAGTTCATAATTAATTAATCAAATGAAATAAATGAATGGAATTGAAATTTAGATTTTAGTGAAAATCAATTTTGTCCTATCTTTTTTTTTTTCTCTCAGTGTTAAACGGAGCAATTTGATTAATTTTTTAATTTTTGGGATCCCTTTTTAAACTGACCATCATTGTCAATGGGGGGTGGGCGGGAAGAAGAGAGGAAAGGGGAAATGAAAGAATTCGTATTAAATTTTGTACAATTTATTAATTACCCACAATTAATTTATCAAAGTTCGCATTTCACTAATTAAAATATTACTTATTATATGTGTATGTGCATATTAATCATTTTAAAAAAATTTTCAAACTCGTCTTAAATTTTAAAATCCACAGAACTACCAAAATACCGTATTTTTTTGCTTGGAAAAAAATTTAAAAACTTAAATTTTTTTTAAATTATAAAAAACAGTTATGTTTTTCGAAAAAAAAAAACAAAACGCAAAACAATTCCGTTCTAATTTGCTAAATAATTAAATGGAAAAACAATTCAATTCTTATTTGTTAAATAAATAAATTAAAAAAAAAAAATTATCGCTGAATATTTAAAAAAGGAATCGCAATATTTGTATGTTGCAAAATTTACAAGCATTTGCTATTTCAGTTTAAATTGATTATTTTAATTAATTCATTGATTTTTTTTTTTTTCATTGTAACAAAAAATTACCATTGGAAAAATGTTAAAATTATTAATGGAATGAAATTTTCATTTTAATTAATTTTTTGCTAAATATTTCTATTAATTAGCTGTTTATTTTTACAATGCAAAAAGGAATCATGATTGTTTACATTGCAATTTTTTTTTTGCAAAATTATTTTTCGAACTATTATTGAACTTTTTTTGTTTTTGTTTTTTCTTTTCGAATATATTTTCACTTTACATTTTATTTATCAATTTAAGGAATTTAAATTTGAGGAAAATTTTTTGAAATAAAACACAAATCAAGTTTTATCAATTGTAAGTGGAAAATTTTCAATTAACCACACCGATTCATTCAGGTGATCATCCAACAACCGCAGTAGCAGTAGCACGTAAAATTGGCCTTATTGGTATTGGCGAAGAAACGGTAGTGATTGTTGAGTTACCGTATTCTTAGTTACCGTAATTATATTTACCGTAATCGTAGTTACCGTAATCTTATTGCTAATTAACAGTAACCTTATGCAGTATAAATCTTTATTCCCCTAATTATATATGACATGCAAATAACCATTAATTGTAATTTGAAACAATTGAATTAAAACAAATTAATCAAAAAAAAAATTTTTTTTTTGATTAATTTTTATAATTGAAAAATTTTTTTTTTTAATGAATGCTGGGAGGAAAAAAGAAAGCAAAAATAATAAAATGTTTAATTTTTGTATTACTTTTTGAAAAATCCGAAACTTTTTAATTTTTTTTTTTTTTTTTAATTTTAAATATTGAAATTTCTTTTTCAAAAAAATATTTGCATTTATTGGATATTAAAAAAAAATGTTTGAATTTTTTTGTCTTATCAATTTTTGTTTTTTAAACCATTTTAAAGTACTAATTTTATTTGAGTTTTATATATGTCTTAAACTAATTCGAAGCGATTAGTCTAAAATTTTAACTTTATTAATTAGTAAATCGAAATATTAAATTGAAAAAAGCTATGAAATGAATAAATTTTAATTAATTAATCAATTAATTTTGCGAAACTTTTTATAGATTGAGCAAAGTTGTTGCGATCATCTAAAATTAAGCGTAATTGGTGCGAAGCAAATTAATTGGACCGTTATGGTCGGTGATGAATTGGATGGTTTGAATGAATGCGGTTGGAATGAATTGCTAAAAAATAAATATATCGTTTTTGCAAGGTAAAAAAAAAAAATTTCGAATTATTGAAGAATTTTTTATATTTAAAATTCTAAAGAAAAAAAAGCAGGTTTAATTTCAATTTTTTTTTCATGTTTAGGATAAATCCTCATCAAAAATTTCGAATTATTGAGGAATGCCAGAAACGTGGTGAAATTGTTGCTGTTACCGGTCAAGGTGTCAGTGATGCTGAAGCACTTGCATGTGCTAATATTGGTATCGCTATGGGTATTACAGGTAAATGAATGAATGAACGAATATGAAAAATTAGGAAATTTCAAACCATTTAATTTTAACTCAATGAGCAATTAAATAATTTGACAAACATAATCATTAGAATTTTGAACAGGTAATTGAATTATAAATATTATTCAATGATTAAGTCAATAATTTAAATATGCTAAAATAGAAATGAGTTAATTTAATTGAATAACCATTGTTATCTATGATTTTATTGGAATGAGGAAAACAAAAAATAAAAATAAAAGATAAACCTAATCTGCGTCATTATTTTATTTTAACTAAAATTTAAATCAACAAATAAATCGAGGTAATACGTAGAATTATATAATGTAAAGTCGATAATTAAATTAAGTAGCCAAGTTGTCAAATTTACAGTAATTAAATTATGTAGCCAAGTAATCAAATTTACAGTAATTAAATTATGTAGCCAAGTAATCAGATTTACAGTAATTAAATTATGTAGCCAAGTAATCAAATTTACAGTAATTAAATTATGCAGCGAAGTAATCAGATTTACAGTAATTAAATTATGCAGCCAAGTAATCAGATTTACAGTAAATAAATTAAGTAACCAAGTAATCAGATTTACAGTAATTAAATTAAGTAGCCAAGTAATCAGATTTACAGTAATTAAATTAAGTAGCCAAGTAATCAGATTTACAGTAGCTCAATAATTTCTCTTACCTATAATTAAAACATGATAAGTTACATTAGTGTGAGAAAAAGAAATGGTAATTGAAAATGGTGGGAAAGATGGTTTGAACGATATGAATTGATAATTGGAATAAGCGATAGGTGATAAATGAAAAATGATCTCATTAATACTTTGCTGATCAATGTGAAACTAAAAAAATTTAGGCTGTGATATAGCCAAGCAGGTGGCTGATATCATCCTAACAGATGATAATTTTGCTTCAATTGTGAAAGGTATTGAGGAGGGACGTTTGCTCTTTGATAATTTGCGCCTTTCAATTGCATACACATTAGCACATTTATGGCCAGAAATATTTCCGGTTGTTTTGCAATTTACACTTGGATTACCACTGGGATTATCAGCTTTACAGGTTATGCATGCTTATTAAATTTATTGCAATTTGCTACAAAAATTATTGCCATAATTGCTACCAATCAATTTATCAGAAGAAGAAGAAGACGAAGAAGAACTGCTATTCCTATCAAATTATTATCATTATCACAATTATTGTCAATTTTTAATTTTGCTCAAAATTACAACAATTCATCAATTTTTTTAATTTTATCAATTTAATAATTTTTTAAAATTTTATCAATTTAATAATTTTTTTTAATTTTATCAATTTAATAATTTTTTAAAATTTTATCAATTTATTAATTTGTTTTCAATTTTATCAATTTTTTATTTTCAATTTTTGAATTGTCATTATATTCAAATGAATCTTTTTTTTCTTTTCTAATGATTCATTTCATTCAAAAAAAAAAAAAAATGATAATAAATAAAAATTATTTTATGTCTAAAATTTAAGAAAAAAATTTTTTAAATAATTAATTAGTAAAAGTCATTAATTAATTTTTTCCATTTTAACTTTTATAAAAATTAAATGAAAATTTTTTGTGTTTTATTTTTTTTTTTTTACAGATTTTAAGTATCGATTTAGCTTGTGAATTACCACCATCGATCTCGTTAGCATATCAATCACCGGATAGTAATATCATGAAAATCCCACCACGTCATCGTGATGATCGTCTTTTATCACGATCATTGCTCATTTATTCATATGCATTTATTGGTTCAATAATAACTGTTGGATGCATTGTATCATTCCTTTTTGTTTATCGGCAAGTTGAAAAAAAAATAAATTGAACTTTTTTTTTATTGAAATTATTTCGACTTGAAACATTTGCTAATTTCATACATTTTTAATTTTTAATTTTTTTTTTTTTTGCCTTTTAAACATTAAAATAAGTGAGTGTTAGCTAAAGTTATATGTAAAATTTTGTATTTTTTTTTTGTTTTATTTTTGAAATATACAAAATAAAATTTGTGTAAATATTTAAATTATCATTTTTGAATTTTGAAAATCAAATAAGCTTATTTTAATTTATGTATAATTTAGATATCATAATATTGAATTGAGTGATTTACTTTTTACCGCTGATAATTATTGGTTTCGTGAAGCGGAAAATTTAACAATCAATGGGAATAATTTAACAGATTTTGAACAAATATATATCAAAGGTCAAGCAGCAGCAGCATGGCAAATAACATTGGTAATTTCTCAGGTAAAAAAAAAAAAATGCATTAATTAAAAAATTTTCAATTAATATATTTAATTACTGAAATAATTTTAAAATATTTTTGTTACAGTGATTTTTTTAAAAATTTTTTTTTTTTTCAATATCGTAAATTTTATTACATTAGTATTTTATTCCGTAAAATATTACATTAATACAAATATAATTGTATTTGCATTGAAATATTTGCCAATGATTTGTTAATAATTGAATGAATTACTGTGATAATAAATTTAAAGTAAAATTTGAATTTTTAGATTTTCCATTTGTACATTTGCACAACACGTGGACGATCATTTCTTCGGCATGCACAAAGCGCAAATTTAGTTTCCATTTTTGCAGCTATAATTGAAATATTAGCGCTTAATTTATTCATTTACACACCATTTGCGCATTCTTTCATGGAAACTCAATCTCCACCAAATGAGGTGCAATCGTTTTCTTTGTTATTTTTTTTTTTTGTTTTTTTTTTTGTGCAAAAATTTTTTACAAAATGTTTTGAATTTTTTGGGGCAAAAAAATTTGCTCATTTTTTTCTATTACAAAAAAAAAATGAAAAATGATAAATGGTAAATGAAAAATTAAATTAATTTGAAATGGAAAAAGGTTAATCAAAGTTCATCAGTCAATATTTCTACAATTATTTCAAAACTCAGAATTTTTCTTTTTTCATTACAAAATATTTGAAAATTTTTCCTTTTTCTTAATTTTATTTACAAGCATCAAATTTCATTATAAATTTAAATTATTGAATTTTTCTTTTTTTTTTTGTAGGTTTGGTTATGCGCTGGATTTGTTGGCTTAGTATTGTTAGTTTGCAATGAATTACGAAAATTTTGCATACAACGATGGTCCAAGAATTTTTTTGTTAAATTTTTTAATTTTTAAAAAAATAATTACTTTTTTTTCTCCTCGCTCCCTACACTACTTCATTCATCCTCACTGTTTCTCATACTATTTCTCATTCGGACAGTAAAATTATTAATCAACAATGCATTCAAAATAATTATGGTATTTTTTCAAGGAGAATTCAAATTTAATAACAATTGAATTCATTTGAAAGAACAATGGAAAATAAAATGTTCATTGAATTTATTTGTAATAATCTTAGGAATACATTACTCATTTGCTGCAATGACAAAGCAATGACAAGCTTCCCATCGGAAAACAATTGTATAATTTTGCTCTCTGTACTAAATGTCCTCTAATTTGTCAATTTTTTTTTGTTTTTAAACATTATTAATTGGTAGATCGGGTTGAATTTGTAATGGATTATGAATTTCTATAACTTTCTGACTTTCTCCGCAGCTGCAATAAAATAAATAAATAATACTGAAGCAAAATACGCAACAAAATATGATAGCAAATATCAAGAATAAACAAATACCAAACAAAGAAAAGCCATTCTAAATATCCAAAAAGAAAAAGGAGGTCATAGGTCAAACAAGGAGGAGAAGCAGTAGAAATGATCAGATCCGCTTGCCGCTTGAAGCAATTTAACCCAGGGGCTTTCTGATGCACTGTTAATACTTCTTCATAGCGGTGATGTTGCTTGCAACCAATCTTTTCCTTCTTCTTCTTCTTCTGTTAGCGTTTGTCCCACTGAGATGCGAGGTCCGCTGCTTTGGAACGTTGTCTCCATACGTCTCGGTAATGTGC
>JABVXS010002020.1:0-10339 GCA_013365335.1 Madathamugadia hiepei | reverse complement strand
GCTGAAATACAGAAATTGGAGGTGACCGTACGAGTTATGGAACAAAGGATGATCGGAATTTCGTTTCGAGACCACGTTCCAAACGAAGAAATACGACGTCAAAGTGGAGATCCAATATCGCACAGGAAATCATAACGAGTAGATTGAAATGGGCTGGACACGTATGGTCGGTGGACCAACAAAGTCCTCGATCGGTATCCGAGAGGGGTTAAAAGGCCTCCAAAAAGGTGGACCGACCAAATTAAAAAAAAATATGCGGCAGAACGTGGAAACAGATTGCTCACCGAGCAAACTGGAGATCAGTTGTGAAAAAGGGTCGACAGGAGGAAACTCGTTGAGGTATCGAGCGACCAAGGACCAAGGATCCAACCTATTCATTATTTATTATCAGAATAAAGGTTTCATTACCCATGTTTGAGGAAGCAATAAACTGTACAGGGTAGTAGTACACTTACGAAGAATCGTACCAGTACAGATTCAGAGGGATCCGGCAGTCGAAGAAATTCTACGACAGGTACAATATTTATCCATGAATCCTTACGAATAAATTCAGCAAATCGGTTGAATACTCGTAACTCACCGCCAAGGAAAAGGACCTTGGAATCAAAAACAACAGAATACGCTATTGTTTTCATAGCAATAATGCCAATAATATTTCCATTAAAAATGACAATTACGATTAAACAAAATACGCAACAATAAAAAAAGAAAGGAAATGTTAACTTTTATGAGATTTTTCATTTAAATTTCAAAATTATTATTTGTTCACTTCTTTTTTTAGGAAAAATTTTCTTTGTTCATATTTTTTACTTTTTTAATTTCAAATTTACATGTGTTGCGTAATTTAATTTTTTTTTAAAAAATTAATTTTTCATTTTAAAATATCATGAAGCTTTCAATCTCTTTTTTCTTGTTAATACTAATAAACAGGAAAGTTTGCTTACGCTTAATTAAGATTATAAACTTCGCATATATCAAATACACTCAAGAAACTAAAAGGTATGCCAGTAAATAATTAAATAAAATTTTCTACCTTCTCATTAATTACCCATTTTCTCTCTCGCTTTCTTTTTTGAATATTTCATGATTTCATGTATATTATTGTATCAAATTGTATAGATAAGATTAAATAAGTATTAATGTATACTTATTTATGATTTTTCATTTCCTGACATTTTTTTGAAACTTTAAAACTGTAAAAAAAATTAGTTCTAATTACGTGCATTTTTGTATCGCAAAATAATACCAAAAATTCTTGAAAAAGCTATTGATTCAATTAAAAATTAAAAATTTTCATTTTCATTTTTCGAAGAGATAATTAATAGTTCAAAAATATTCATTAATTAATTTTTTGCTAAAATTTGAAAATGAAATAGGTTGTAAAAAACTTTTGTATAATTAATGCAAAAATTAAACAATTCAGACAAAGACATAATTATAATTAGACAATGCAAAGCCTAAAATGAAGAACATATGTATTTTATTAGGAATACGGTAGTAATTTATCAATTTTCAGGTACTATATCATGCTACCGTATTCATAACAAACACAGACGCTGCGGAGAAAAATAAAAAAATTCAACATTTTATTTTTTTTGAAATAAAAGTAAACTGAAACTGAGAATTTACGTTGTAAATGAAAAAAAAGGAGGAAGTAAGAACTTTAATACTAAATGATATTTTTCATTTTTCAAATGTTTTTTAACTTTCGTTTTTATTTGAGAAAAAGAATTTCATTGGAATTGATTAGATATGATCAGGACTTGAACAACAAATGATATAAAAAAAAACTATATCATATTCAAACATTGCGGAAAAGTAAAAATAAATTCCGCAAAATTCTGCTGAAATAAATAAAAAATAAAAATTACTGCAAAAAATGAAATAAAATTTTCCTTTCATGAGCATAATTATCACGCATAATAGAAAATAAATTGAATCAATTTCAATTAATTAATTAAATTTGAATAATTAACATTGTGAGATGACCAAAGCTGAACTTCTTTCGATCAGATTGAAATTTGCAAAAGTAATACAATAGAATTTCGAAATAAAATAGAAATTTTTAAACGGTGGGCGAAAATTCCAAATGAACACCGTGCAAAAATATTGTCCAGGATTCATTGGATTTTTTTCCTTTCAGTTTTTCAACTGAAAGGAAAAAAATGATATTAAACTAAATTGTTAATTTCTAATTTATTGATTAATTTGTGAGTGGAAAATTGGAAATGTGAATCAAACCTGCAAGAAATTTGGCAACATGAAGTGGCATAACAAACGTTGCGACACATAGGTCGGATGCTGCTAATGAAACCAAAAAATAATTTTGAACTTTTTTCAACGGACGATAACGGAACACAGAGATGACAACAAGTGAATTCCCAACAATTGTTATCATAATTATTATCTGCAAAATGACACAAATTAATAATTTTAATGAATTAACTGATAACATAATTCTGTTAGGAAATTAAAAAAAAATCTTTTATCATCGCAATGGTTATAGTAATAAATAAACCGAATATCATTTTTTTTATGAAAAAAATTAAATTGAAAATTTAAATTTAATTTTACAAATATTAGTAAATAATCGTTTTAATAAATTAACTGATAACAGAAATTTCAATAGAAAATTGTAATTTATTCATCGAGGAAACTTTGAAAATAAAATATCCTGTCATCATAATCGATGTAGCGAGTATGATTATTTAAAAGAAAAATTTTTAAATTTTAAATTTGAATAACCCATTTCAAGGAATCAAGAAATGGAAAACTAAAATTATTTATCTGTTTCATAAATATTTTCGTCTTTGCCATCCTTTTATTTTTTGCAAAATTTGGAAGATTTTATATGAAAGAAAAAAAGTTTAAAATGCATAAAATATTTAGAAAATCTCGATCTTCTATCACTCTTCTTTTTCCATACTCTTTTTCACTCCTCGCTTGTCAAAGTAAATTTCACTATGAAACACTTCCTTTTTCGCTTTTTTTCCAAACTTCAAAATTCCTTTGAAAACCGTTATTTTATGAAATTTTTTGTTCACGAGCAATTCGTAACAAAATTGATTTAAAATTTTTAAATTTGAATTATTACGTTATCAATGTTGCCATTATTTAATCAAAAAGAAAAAATTTCAATGTAAACTTTTTTTCAACTTCTTTAACAATCATGAACATACTAGCATATGAAATTACAAATTAAATGAATCAAATAACTGAATAATTAAAACACAAAAATTTCACTTCAAAGTCTTTAATTAAATTATCTCAGTGAAAAAAATAAGTGAAGAAAACAAAAACATTTACCCATCATGTTTAATGTTTAATACCAATTTACGTCTTTCCATTGAATTCTTCGGTATGTTTTTTTTTTGAAAGATCCAAATTAATTTATAATTAATTAAAAGAAAAGGTATTGTTGCACTTGCCACATATGTAACAGTTCCAATAAGTAATTCGGTCATCTGAAGATTTTGCGAATCGAACAACGTCGAATATTGTTGTTGTACTTGATGAAGTGATTGTATGTTCCATTGCGGATCAGAATTATTAATTTTAAAATTGATTATCGATGAATTCAGAAGTTCTTCCTGAACTGACAATATTTTTGCTATGACCATCAGTGATAATTATTGTTGTTGTTGCAGAATTGTAGAAAGTTCTTCCTTTAAAACGTAAATTTTTTTTTGGTGAATTCAAATAATGAATTTAATAGTGATAATTACTGATATTACATATATATTGAAGAGAGAAAGAGAAAGGAAGAAAGATATAGGAAAGAATGAAGCAACGGAAAACTGACCCATGGAATCCAAATATGAAACCAAAAAATGTTTTCCTCCCTCAATTTTGCTCTCAATCTAACACCCTCTCGTCATCTTTGTCGTCTCGAAATTCCCTTCAAAGGTTTTTGCAATTTTTCATCTCATCAATATTTCAAAATGTACTTTTAATCGAAAGATCTTTCGACCTATGGAGAAATCAGAAATTAAATCATTTACAATTTGTTATGATAACAATTTCCAATTTTTTTGTTTTGATTAACTTCGCTTATTCGTAAATAAGAGTGTGGAATTAGCGACAATCCGTTTTGAATACCGCCGATCCGGATTATCCATCCTGTCAACTTTTTTCACAATCCATCTCCAATTTAATATTTTGTTGAATTGAGAGAGGGAGAGAGAGAGAACAGAAGAGGGGAGAGCTAAAAGAAAATTAGCGAAAAAGTTTACAAAATTTCCTTTTTTCAGTTGCGCTTTGATCCTTTCCTCCCTTCCGCTAACCTCTCATTTGCATTATTCAAAATACCCATTCAAATGCTACCTCCCCTCATAAATATGAATATTTTATCTTCATATGTGTGGATGTTACTCAAAGTGAATGGATTTAAAAAATGATCTGCCAGAGAAATATGAGTGGAAAGGAGAGAGACAGGGAGAAGGAAAGGAAACGGTGAGAAAATTAGCAATGAAAAAAACTTTTACCAAAAAGAATTTTGATTTTCACTTTTTCTTTCAATCAACAGAATCAGCATTTTTGAAAGTTTATAAAATCGTTCATACCTTTTAAACAAACTTTGGCCATGTATTTCGATTATCTTGTTTTTATTTTTTAAGATTTATTATTCCTCTTCTCTCTTTTTCTCCTCCACTCTTTCTTCCTCTCTCTCTCTCTCTCGTTTCAATTTTTGGGTTTTAACAGGAATTTCATTTTTCGTTCATTTCAGACGTAGGAAATTGGCAATAATAAAAAAAATTAAATTTATTTCTTCAGATTTTTGTCATATAAAACGCACAGACGCACAGAAACATCTAACATTTACAATAATATACGGTAGTAGGATATCAGCGTTTGAAATTCTAAAATGGTATACGGTAGAAGAATAACCAAACCATTACAACAGTATTGTTGACAGTAAAAATATGAAAATGAATTTGCAGGATATTTAAAATATCCGTTTTAAATTATGAGTTTATTTAAGCACCAAATGACGATTAATTTAGCAAAATGAATTTACAGTAAGAATATCTGTATCAATTTACAGTAAGCAAGCATTACAGCAATACGAGATGGTGAAGTACGGTAAGGAAATTACTGGTCTCAAAAAAAGAATGGTTCAACTGATCGGGTAAAATGTCAACTGAAAGTGGCATTATATCATCCGACGGGAATTTGTGTAGCCACGCCATGTGTTCGGGAAGAATGTTGTTTAATACTAATAAGTATAAACTGAAGGGACTTCAAGAGGACAGCTTTTGAAAAGACGAATCTTTCTTCCTTGAGAATCATTAAGAATATATAAAAAGGATGAAATCATTTCACCGCCCCTCCCCCTCCCCACACACACATGACCACTTTGATTCGATTTTCAACAACAACAAAAAAACCTACTTTGATATTATTAAATTTAAATTTCAACAAAAATTCCATTTAATTTTAATCATGATACAAAAAAAATAAATCACTAATTTCAAAAGAATAGCTCTTTGTTATCCTAAAATCCCTAGTAAAAATTGGAATATTTTACAAATTAAATCTTTTACTATAATTGGAATTGAAAATACCTGCCCCATGATCATTTAAATATATCAATTTAAACAATTCTAAACAATAATTAAAAAAGTTATTGGTATTTCAATTAACTGCAACTCCTAAAAAAAATTCAGTTTTTTAAGTTTTCATTTTTAATGCAAAAATTTTTTTCAGTAGAAAAATTGAAAAATTTCTTATTCATCAATATAATACTTGGTCAAATATTTTTTATTTCATTTTTTCGCTATTATAGCTTTGACAATGATTACTTCCGGAAAATTGGTAAAAATGAAAAGAACGCAAAGTAATGAAGTATTGATTAAAAAAATTGGAAATATTTGAAATTATGCAGGAAAAAAAGGTTCATTTATTGTTAATAAACTGAAACAGAAAGTTTTTAAAGCTTCAAATTCAGAAAAAGTTTTCATTGAAACTTCTAGCATACATGCCTGATTGACAGTTGAAGAAAACTAACGCCTGGAACGTTTTAGACGTGATAATTTGCAATCTTGCTACAAATTAAGAAGAGTTTTAAAAAAAATGAAGAAGAGGAAAAAAGAGGGAGAGAAAAAGGGACGAAGATTTGCAGCATGGATTTTTTACGTAGTAAAGGCGATAATTATCAGTCAGAAGACAGAATTAGCAACGGTAAATTTCTGATTAAAATAATAAATTCATTAAACATATTTCCATTGGTCAACTGGTTGAAGCACAGACGCACAGACAGACAGACAGGCACACACACATACACTTAACATTAACTCATTTATTTACGAAGTTTTATCAAATCTTCGGAACAAGTATTGGCTGAATGAACATCCATTGTATTAATTTTTTTATTCATTTAAAAAAAGCACTTTGTTTTTTTCTCTTCACCTCCCTATTTCTCTTCCATCAATTTTTTTTTCTTTTTTTGCGGTAAAAATATCACTTATTTTTTTCAATATGTTCAAATAATAAAAGAAAATTATTCATAAAAGAATAGAATTTGTATGTGTGTGTGTTTTTTTAACACTTTCCAAAAATTTTTATTTGTTTAATTTTTGCATCAAATATTTTATTTTAAATTATTTTATTGATTAATTTAACATTTGAACTGAACTTTCTTCATTAATTATTTGAACAATCTTAAAGTATTTCAATTAAAAAATAAACTTCAAACTGAGTGTTTCCAGAAACTGAACTTTCGCCAAAATTCCAACAAATGATTTTAAACAAAAAAAAGAAAAAACCATTTCATGGAATTTTATTTCCAAAAAGACACAAATACACAAAAAACAAAAACGTATATGTTGAAGCACAGACAAGCACTCCAAACACGCATATTACCTGATTTTCTTAATTGATTGCTTAAACCTTTGACATAATCTTTTATCACTGCATTTCGAGATTTCCGCGACATTTAATTCAATTTCATTAGCATTTAAATTGCATTTCAAAATTATTTTATTGTTGGAACATTTCAAATTGCTAATGTAAACATAAAGCTTTTGCAGTGTTAAAAAGCAAACATGAAAAAAAAGACAACTTGGTGTTCAGTAACAGCCAAATCAATTAAGCAGTTAAGAAAAGTTTCTATTCCAAAAAACGAAAAACTGAGAAAAGTCATTTCAAGTGCAACAAAAAAAAACGAAACAAGGTGTTTTCAGCAAATTTTTTTGATTAAATTTCCAAAAATTTACAAAATTTTTTTCAACTAATTTTCTTTTTTGACATCGAATATGCTAAATATCGATTTTTAGTAATAGCAATAAACTTTTTACAAAATACGAAAAATTCTTTGCCTATTTCAATAAAAAATTCAATTAAATTTGATTAGAACTCTGCTGTCGAAAAAATGAAAAACTTTAATTTTTCCAAAAAAATTTGACAATTTTTTAATCATAAAACGAAAATTTTCAAGCGCTTCAATTCCGTATGAATGATTAAAAATAATTTTTTTTCAAGAGGAGCTGTTCAAAATTTCAAAAATTTATTGAAATTATTGTAGCAATCACTACCAACAATTTTTCTACTTTACTACCTTAACAATGGAGAAAAGTTGAAATTTTCGTTTTTTTGAACTTTCATTTTTATTTATTCAATAAAAGATAAAATTCTTTCACTGTATTTACAAATATAAATTTGGCAATTCAATTTAAAAAAAAAAGAACTTTGAAATACAATGCAATAAGCAAGTTAATTCGACAAGGTAAACATTTCAATTTTGACTCAATAAATACGGTACTTGATAATGGTTTAAAATTCATTACTGCAGCAATTTCACGTGAAATATGCATTTCTTCGAGATACCCACAAAAATTAGGATTGCCGTAATCAATTAACTAGTCAATTAATCAATCAATCAGTCAATCATTAGCTATGAAATTTAACAAATCCATTTTCTCACCTTACTTTTTGCTCCCAAAAATTTTCACTAACTAATGGATTTGGCAGAATCAGAAAAAAACAAAACAGAAGTTCTGATTCATATTGAACACAAAAGTTTTACGGAACATTTCCGCAACTGTTAAAGTAAACAAAACAAAATCAGTGAAACAGAATAAATTGATCCAATCAACAAATTATCTAGAAACATTTACTTTCAAAAGAAAAATGAAAAATTTTCAATTCAAAATGAAATTTCCGATAACATTTTGTATGAATGTATTATGTAAAATGAAATCTAACTAATAGCAATTTGCAATTTGTAAACAAACTGGCATCAGATCGAAAACTGGTAAGTGTGAAAGAAAGGAGAATTTGATTAAATAATAATAGCAGCATTAGCTTAAGTAATGGCGAAACCATTTGAGGAATGTGTGAAGCTTAATTAGTTTAGGAAACATCCATAGGAAAACCCGCTAATTTCAGTCTCCCTTAGAAAGCAAATCGCGGGCGTTGGATGTCACGCAGTTGTCGCGTCATTTGTTGACGTAAGCTGTAGTTGGTAGCGATGATAGGATAACGGAATGGTGTGAGTTGGGGAAAATAATATGAATAGAAATGATGCAATTGAAGGACTATAAAGGAAAAAAAGGAAGGCGAAATGATTGGGAAATTAAGATGAAGATCACAAAGAATTTCCGATTCAAGCTTCCGCTTTTCATTCCAAATATCTGCAATTATTTTTTCTGTCCAATAAAAAAAATTATTTTTTATTTAATACTGATTAACTTTGAGGATCAGTGATATTGCTACTGTATTACTATATCGCTAGCATCATCGTTACCGCAATCATATAGCCTTGGCACTTTTTGATGTTAGTGTACAATCTGTCCGGAAATCGAAGTGATTATGCAATGAAATTAATTGGTTTAATTCAATCAGTAATGATTCAGCTACCTAATTCTCGAATTGTTCAAAAAATTTTTACTTTCCTTGTATCATTTTTTAGTGTTTTATAATAAATGTCAATCTTAGTTACAAAGATGAGGAAGCTGTAAAATTTGTTTGTCGAATGTACCAATCATCGATACATGCTTGGAAGAGCTGTAAATACATTTTCTATTTTATTATCTAATAACTGATTAAATATTTGTATCGATCGAAAGCGGTCAGTTCCCAACAAAAGACGTTAGCGACGAGTCGGTCGGGCAAATCTATTCGCGGTGGCATGAATGCTAGGGCGTACTCCAAGGATGGACAAGACCTGGTACATGCGAATCATGAGCAAGGGTTTCTGGCTTATGGACGAAGCACAGAACTGTGACTTGCAGACGACGCTCCACAATAGCGGACCCTACGACTGCGTGGGACAAACGCTAAGAAGAAGGGTAGACGAGAAATGTATAAGGTATGTGATTATTCCTTTCCATGGTGAGAGCCTTACAGTAACGGAGAGAGGTTTGAGTGGTATGACTAGACGGAGCTGCCCATCTCACGTTGAGGATGTCACATCAGGACCAATACTCATCAAAGTGCTCTTCACGGGACCCCTTGGGCAAGGTGAAAGCGAAGAGACAAGAGCGAGTGACTTAAGACAATGGTTAAAAAACACAACTTCTTTCCGAGCAAACTGGAAAAAAGTTGTGAAAAAGGGTCGAAACGAGGTAACTCGTTGAGAAATCGACGGAACAAGGAACAAAGAATATGATTATTGTATATGATGCAGCTAGTTGCGGTCTGGGCGCAGATATCGTTTGCTTTGTCCCGGGAAAGCTCAAACATGGGCAATTAAACCGTTCATTAACGCAAGAATGAATAATAATTACGATACGAAATACACGATTATGATACAAACAAATAATATCACTTGACGCAAATTAACAAACTCGAAAAGAATAAACAAAAGGGGAACTAGCCGATTGGTATGAAGTTGAGATGTGGGTATGTATTTGAAGTGGGCATATACCATACGACCTGGGAAGGGTTTAGAGGGGCATACGTGGGAAAGGCGAAGATGAATGTGAAGGGAATACGTGGGAAAAAGAAACGAAGGACAGAATGAATATTAATTTTGAGGGATCATAATATAAATATTTGAGCAGTCACAATTATGATTCGCGTTTCGCGACAGATAGTATATAGTAATGTCAAAATCAAGGTGTATGATATGTGATTACGGCGAAATGATCAGGGTATGTGATATATTTTTTCATGTTAGTTTTTGTCCCATTTGGCTACAGGGTCCACTACTTTGGAACGTTTACTCCATACGTCTAGGTTCTGTGCCATGTCCGTTGATAATCCAGCTATTCTCAGGTTTTATCGCGTCTTACCACCGTTGTCTTGATCTTCCTCGGGGTCGTTTTCCATCTACTTCTATTTGAAGTTTTATCTTGGGGATCTTCTGTCCATCGGCGCGTAGGGAGTGACCATACCAATT
>JABVXS010002019.1:0-10346 GCA_013365335.1 Madathamugadia hiepei | reverse complement strand
ACAAACTGCGAGAGTTACGCCTCAAATGGTATGGTCACTCCCTACAAGCCGATACCCAGAAGCTTCCTAAGATAGCACTTCAGATAGAAGTAGAAGGTAAGCGACCCCTAGAAAGACCAAGACAATGGTGGCAAGACACGATAAATCGGGACCTAAAAATTGCTGGATTATCAACGGACATGGCACAGAACCGAGAAGTATGAAGACAACGTTCTAAAGTAGCGGACCTCGCATACCAGTGGGACAAACGCTAACAGAAAAAAATAAATTAATTAAATCGACGAAAGGTGTGAGATGGAAATTTACTTTTTTGTTACCAATGCTTGCGCCACTGTGATTTGTTATTGTTTTTTCTTTTACATTCTGTCTAATTTATTGATAATTTCTCATTCGAATTTTGAGTCAAAACTAAAAAAAGGTAATTGACGACTGTGTGGGTTATTTTGTAAAATTATCATCCATGATATGTAAGACTGGGATAAATCTGTTTCACCAATGATAACGAGAAACTGGGTGGAGTAATGCATCCTGTGTGCAGGGTGGAGATTAATTTGTTTCTAAAAATATTTTGCAGTCGAGTAATTTTGACATAAAGTGTCAAGTTTCACCTTGTATCACTTTCATGCATTGTCTTATCAATTTCTCTATAATTTAGGAGATACGAATGGATAAATTAGGGATAGGATCGTGCAAAATGTCATTAAGACATGGTTGACAAGTGTTTACAGTACTGCAACAATTCTTGTTTAGATAGACAATGTAATTTCAATTTCGAAGTGGGAAGAAGTAAAAATACTCATTTTCCTTTTGCAATTTGAATGTGAGAAATGCAAAAAGTAGTTTATTAATAAAGAATAATGCTGTAAAAAACGACTTTACATAATTCACCAGTGCTTTATCAATCAAGCTAATTACGACTGCGATTGTTAAAAAAGTGTGTTTGTTTCTTGACCTCGAATTTTTGGCTTAGTTGACGCTTTTTTCGTTTTTATTGTTATACTAAGAGCATAACGCTATTGTGACAAAACAGTGTATGATCTTATGAAACTGAAATGTTGGCAAAATTGAATTGTCTGTCTACTTGTCCGCAATAGAGGTTTATTAGGATCGTCATGGTGCACTCAGAGAATACTACTAGTTCACAACATAACAAGTATAAAGTGTGGAATGGATTGATACATAGTATGTTGAGCGGTACATGATCAAATTTAGTTCAAATCTTTTCCGTTTCTTTTGGAGACTGTTGCTGTGTTGATTTTAATGAAAGTCATCCTTCGTCTAGTTGAGCAATACTGCAGAAAAAGTTGAGTAAAACAAGGGGAAATTGTAGCTGTTGGTCGTAACAGGAGTGGACAAACATGGTAGACTGTCTGATACGTGTTTGATTGTAAACCGATTTGTACTATTTTTCGCTTCATGTGCTTCTTGTGATCGTGTAGTTTTTTAAGTTGACCCTTGTAGGCGTTGATTGACTCCCCGGTAAAATTGATTTCGGTAATCCGTCAAAGAACCTAATTTTATTTTTTTGACTAAATTCGTTTTTTCCAAGGAAACCTCACCAGTTGTTTTTTATATCTCATCCTCTTATCCATGTTTTGCGTTTATCTCACTAGTCGGTTGTTATTTACCTTGCAGGGATTACGATCCTGTCAACACCTATGATGAATCTTTGTACCATTCGCACCAGAAACTTTTCCAAGCAATTAATTAAATTCTGCAAAAATTGCATTTAATTTTGTTCATCGACTCATTTGCAGAGAAAATTTGTGATTTTTAGTAACCCATTACTTTTTAGAGAGGCATAGACCTTGCTTGGCTGATAGCGAACAACTAAGGATTAGAATGAAGGATGTTTAGTTACCAAAAATTCAAATCCTGTTCATCGTTCACCCTTACAGTCGATGTTTCATTAAATATATTCAGTACATGACTTAATATTCAAAAAATTTTGGTTTATGTGGTCTTCTTAGTGGATCGTCGGGTTTCAAAGAAGCCAGTTTCCTCATCCCTATTCATTTCCATATCGTTCTCTGTTACATCAGGACCTTCTGTTTTTGTATTTCGAAATCGATTAGTGCCGTGATTACTAGAATGTCATGAGCATAAAAGCAAGGATGATGACTGCAGAAAATTAGGAATAGGACAGTAGACTATATTAGTATCAGTTTCTGTCCTCCGTGGAAGGCATCTTCATGAAGGACTGGGAAGGTAACGGAAAATTCATTACAGCGATATCGCTAGATGCTTCAGTGTGCTTTGAAATTCTAATAAGTTATTTTGTCCTTTCCGTATAGGCAATTACCGATGTTGTGTACTTGTAAGTTGAATTTTTTTTTTCATCCTATTGTTTTTTTTTTTGTATTGGTCAATGCCTAGTGCGTAGCAGAAAAGGCACTGAGAGCAAATTATTACATGTAAAAGAAAATACATACAAAAAAAAAAAAGCTAGTGATAATTAGTAAGCCGTGGCTGAGTTCCTTCTGTAAACCCCTTTCACATTACTTGACTTATTAGAACTGCTAGTATGCACAACACTGCTATTCGCCACGGTGAAGTGTTGAAACTGAAACGATAGGTGGGAGTGCTATGTCACCGAATGTCGCAGTTGTTATTTTCGGTATCACTACGAAGTTACTTTTAACGTATTTGATGACTTAATCACGTAGCTTATATGAGTTGTTTTCACTTTGTTCTTTTACGCGCGTTGTTACTTTCTCCATCCTTTCTGTTTCATTAATTGTTACATGTGCAATTAAAATTGTGTCATTATCTCTGATGAAATCAACATAATAATTGTTGTATAATGGCGTATTACATGAACTGTGATTCTTTAATTGATGGCAGAGATGTGCAAAGTCAGCAGTTGCATTATTTGTGAGGTTTTATGCAACTAGAACATTAAAGAACAGTGTTAAAGCTTTTTTAAAGTCAACTTTTTACTCTATCCTGTCTCAAACTGCTGAAGTCATTTTCTACTATAATTCACATATATTCGAGTTTGAGTGAGATTTAAAAAAGCACATAAATGGCGCTGATTACTATTGAGGTGAAGTTATTTCTACATGGAACGAAATTTGTCTCGAAACGCGAAATAATTTGTAGCATAAAGATGTTTCTTATTATAAGAATTTCTTAGGATTAGTTACTGTGACTTTGTAAGCAACTGCAAATTATTAACTTGAGTGGGATGTTCTAGGGAATATGGTACATTGCAAATAATCTTTGAGAGTTTATAATTTAAGGTCAAATGATTGTTGTAAGCAAACAGCACTTTATAAGAGTTGGGTCAGAATCGTATTACTGTAGTTTTTTTGGATGAAGTGCATCGACGATCTAAGGCCTTTTTATACATCTACGATTTTCCTGTCATCATTCAACGCATGCTTTGAATTTGATCGTAAATCGCAGTAGCGTTTCAGTACTACAAGTTAATTTCTTTTCAGTGGATCCGTTTATCAAAGTTTCCGTGCATTTCAAACGGATATGGAAGTTATTCAGCGAATCAATGCGAATAAGTCGATTTGTTTGTGTTGTCACATCAGTTTCACTTGAGCTTGGAAATACTCGGATCTTGAATTTTGTCAGACCTTGTTAACAGTGATGTTTACTACAAAAATTCATTTCACCACTCTTTCTTGCTTTTACAGAAAATGTGCCTCATTTCAAACACATCATTTTTCTAAATCTTTGTTTCTTTCTTCATTTTCCTTTCGCATCGTTAAAATTCTTTTTGTATTTTATTCCTTCATATCCAATCTACTTGTTTTGTTTATCGTGCTGCCTTTATTCACATCAGGAGGAAAATACATTACACTAGCAAAAATTTGTGGACCTCCTTTCCATCTGTCTTGAACTTTTACTAAAAGTTTGAGAATCCATCTGTTCACATTTAGAATCAGTTTGAACATGTATGATTTTTCATATTCTTTTCAAGGGATGTGAAAAACTGTTATGAACCAAAAAATTTTACACTTCATCAATACACTGCATATCAAAACCTATTTTAGCTTTTCTGTTATTAGTTGCTCACTTTTTCTTGAGAATAAGTTCTTTGGTTTTTGCGTGAATTTTATATTTGTGACAAGTGGTCCGCTTTATGTGCGTAATTTCTGAAAAAGCTACTCGCTATTTCTTTAAGGCTATATCAGGTTAATGAAGCAGTAGAGTTTCAGTGCGATGGACGAAGCAAAGAATATGGCGTTATTGTTTTTCATGGACCATCTGATGCAAAAAAACGGTCGGCGTACAATCCATGATCTCAGCTGCCAATTCGGTGCACGTGGTTTCACGGCAGAAATGCGTGACGCGGTTGGTACCACACAGGAAGGCCTCACCGATTTCCTTAGTCAGCATCCTTGGCTATTTACTGTTGATGGTGATCAGGTAAATCAGAATCAGTTGAATATAACAAGTGTTAGAGGTTTATAGATGTCATGACACTAACTCTAATCTCAAAATAACGATGTAGGTCCTTAACAATCCATACTTATGACGTAGTGTTTTGATAGATTCCTATTTCGATTTCAGTTTTTTTTTAAATTTTAACTGAATGGTCATTAGTTTAGTCACTTCTTTGGTGCTTTTTTCGAGATGTTTAGAAGTTTCACAATAAATATTTGATTTAAAAATCCTGTCATTATAGGTTTGCTTAAATGGATTTGGTGATATGACAGTGGAGAATAACCCTTTACTGCAAGTAACTTCAAACGCTAGGAATCGTGACTACGTGAAGGAAGCGGTGCAATTTTTCGAAGCGAAACTACAGAAGTTTGGGCCGGAGTTGCAGGAATGTCTTGTTTACTACACGATTTTTTCGTAAATGCAAAAAAGCTCTGTTGGTAACAACGAGTCATTTTCATAATATCTGCAGTAACTTGATAAATTTATTGTAGATTACTTCTTACTTGCTCATACTGTGATGCATATTTTTGAATAGTGGGAATTTTAACATGTTTTAGTGAGCATTCATTTAGATTAAGATAAATACATTTACAGATTAAAAGTTTGCTTGGTCATCGTTCGCAAGCGGCACCCGAAGTACGTGTGGTATCTGGTAGGCATTTGAAAGATTTCTGCGAGTTTCTCCAATCACAGAGTGATCACTTTGTAGTTGAGGGAGATCGAGTTCGGTTGAAAAATATGCCGGAACCTAGTAATGCAGGTATTGAACTGGATGATGAAGGAAAGCCTTTAGCTGGTGTCAAAGCCAAAGAAGCAGCTGTCGATTACCTTAGAGCTATTTTGGAACAGGTTTCTTTCTTACTAACTTCCAAGGGTTTTGAACATTTTAAAACACATAATAAAAATTTTGGTTTATTGCTGCGTACTTGAGATTAAAGATCATTTACGGCTCACTTCTTATAAATATCATTAATTTCTGTCTAGTGGCGGTTTGATAGTATGTTTCAGTGCGAAATTGTAAAAAGTTCAGGTTTCACGGTTGTTCTTGAGAAAAAATTTTTTTGCAAAAAGTCGGAGCATTATACAGAAATAACAAAACCAAATTCTGGAAATCTCATTTTTATAGAATGATGAACAGCCTATACCGATGGATTCATTTTACCAGAAGTTTTGTGATCGTTTTTCTCACACCGTTAGGCAAGAAGTGGCAACGAATCCCAAGGAATTGCTGCAGTTTCTGAAACTTAATCGTAATGTATTTTTTATACGATCGAATAAGGTTAATTTTGCGAAGAAAACTGTTCTTCATTTTTCTTTTTGTTTAGCCAAAAAATGCAAAACTTCTCTTCTTTCCATTTCTTTGCATTAATGGACTGTTTCAACTATTTATTGTTACCTTTGTACTGTAGTGATTATTTGCCCGATTACGTTAACACTTTCCACCTAAATTTCTCTGAATATGTTATAATTCAAGGTATAAATTTTTTCCTTATCAGGTTTCGTTAGTGAAAAATCGCGCTTCAGAAGATGGTTCGGAAAGTGGCTCCACTGAGAGTTCAGGGCTCGAAAGTAATAATGGCCTTCTAAATCACAATGTTATCAATAGAATCAATCTTGTAAAAGCTTTGAAGCCTGCTCAGGTATTGGACCCTTTTCTTATTTCTCAGACTTTCTGTGAACTGCTGGTAAGTAATAATCATAAGTTTTATTCTCGATAATCATTAGGTTTTTTTTTACTTGATGTCGATAGGCTCTTAAATGATTATTTAGGAATCAGTATCACTGATAAACTCAGAAATTGACAGTATGGAAGAACAGGTTGTTGGTGTTGATTTCAAAACTGTTACCCTTGGCTTACAAGGCGAAGAATTCTTGTCTTTGATCGTATTGGCAACGACCATGCAAATCATTGTTTTCGATGTTGTTCACAGTGACACCATATTATTGGAAAGTGGTGTTAAGGAAATTTTGGAATCCGAAAAAATTATTAAGGTATGCTTCATTTTACTTTTTCTAATGCACATTTTGTAGTTTTTAAATGCGTTTGACGGGATTTCATGTAATTCGGAATTGGATTTTGACAATTACCAGTCCAATAAAACTCGGTCATCCCATTGGTTTTGGGTGTACCAGCTGACGAGAAACCATACCAGAGACTTTAATCAAGTATAGAAGATATTATCTTGATGCTTTTTGTTTATCTCCGAATCATAGATCGCTTATTTGTGGATAGACTGGGTTTAGCTGTCAGTGTCATGAATATTTGCTTTTTAATCAAACCGTAACTCATCCAACGTATGTTAAACCATCGTTAAGGAACTAGTGTTTGATTGGGCAAATGGACTTCATATATCGGTTAAGCGTGGGTATAAATCCTATACGAACTCTTTTTATGAGCCTAACTTCGCAGGTAATTCATGATGCCAAGGGAGTGGCCACTTTGCTTGCTCATCGCTATGCTATCAATCTGAGAAAAATCTTCGATACTCAGGTAAGCTCACGTTTTTTTACTAATACATCAGTATACAATTTCTTCAAAAAACAAATCAGATGAGCGGTTTGGTTTTCTTAATTTTTGTTTGAATACAATTCTGTGTTCATATTTTTTTGTGGCAGATAGCTCATGCAATATTGCAACATGATAAATTCGATAAAGATTTGACGGACATCCGGACAGTGTCGTTCAAAAATCTTCAAAGGGTCTACCATCCACAGTCAATTATGATGTCAGATATTACACTCAGGAAACTCACTCAATCACCAAGGTTCATGATTTATAATTTCTTTCTATTTAGGGTGTTAATTTGTGATTTTTTTTAAGAGAAAAATCTTTCGAAATTGTTTCAGTTGGGGTCTGAGGCCGATTACGGAGGATTTTCTCTCGATCGTGGTTGAGGAAGCGTACTGTCTTGTAAAGATATTGTATCGCATGATGAGTACTATGTTACCGAAGCATCTTCTGTCGCTGTTTGAGGAAAAATGTCTAGAAGCGGTGATACCGAATGCAAGTCGGCCACCACCGGCTGTATTCCTAACCAACGGTAAGGCACCATTTAGGTCAACAAGAAGAGGGATTGCAACACCGCTAATCAACAGCATAGTCGTCCCAAATGCGTCGTCTTTGCCGCGACAACTAAGCGACGCCTCAACGCAGACGTTTTCTACTGGCGAAATCAATGTTCTTAGTGTTTACTACGATAATTAACTCCCTTACACTAATCAACCAGTTGATTAACTGAGGGATACTCAGACTCAAAAGACAAATAAATGGGATGCTCTCAACTTGCCGTGATGGTATCTGTGGTTATGTTATGTCGCTCCTTGTGCTTGATATTCCCTCGTATTTCTAAAATTATAGGGTAGCGTATTTGCACTAACTTTTCAAGATTTTTGTGTAGTTTTTCATTTTTGCCTTCCGTGATTTATGTCCATCAAAATCTCGATATTCTACTCTATCTCTTCCTATGCTGACTCATCATTTCTTTTCTGTTTTATCGAGTTCCTGTCGAAATTAAAACGTTATGATATAGCTTATTCCCACTTTTTTATTATTATAAGCAGTAAGAAGTGGACAGTGCGGGATTACAAAATTATCTTACGTATCACGCCATGTTAGGTTTATTGGGAACTTTTGTTTAGATTGCAGCTTCCAGTTTTTGTCTTTTGATGTTTAAATTTATAAACTCAAGTTTGAACATATCCTGCAGATCCGTGGCTCACGCATTGAACTGGTTTATCTCTGTCTGATATGGGTGAAAAATTTTTTGTGTTGCCCTTAGAGGTTTTCGAGCTTCCAGCTGAAAAACTTATGTGCGACTAGCTATGTTCTTTAACAAATGCACGCACTGCTTGTGGAATTTCATCCTTATTGTTTAAGTAAATTTTAAAGTGATATTTAATGTGAGATCGTTTTCAATTAAAAGAATTATTGGAAGAATCAGAAGCGGTGGATGAGAAATGCCAGTTTAAACTTAAAATTGTGGCTTATTCTGACGGGGGAGCGAGAATCAAGTCGAGAACAGACATAATCTGAAACAGTTTATATTTCCAATTCCAAACCTGTGGTGCCAAAACCTTTCAATATCAAGTGATTTGTAGATTGTTCGACAGCATGTGGCATCAATGTAATTGAGCTGATGTAAAAGAAAAAAAAAAAACTCGTAATTCATGATCGGTTTGCAACTCCACTAATTGCGTATTCTTGTGACCCAACCCAAATTGTTACTTTTGGTACAAGCTCAAGATTCACTCGCGAAAAAATCCAGTCAAGCTGTTGCGAGACGTGCTATTACCATCACAAAAGCTTGGCAATTGCTCTTCGTTGATTTGCGACGATGGACTTGTGTACTGGATCCGAAGAGGTTTATGTTTTATGATGGACGATAAATGAATAGAGTTGAAATACTAAATGTTCCATTTTGTTAACCAATGAGATTGGAGCACATCATGAATTAGTAGTCGGCAAGTACAAGGTAAAAAACGTAAAAAAGGATTAAAAGTATGATAATTTAAAGAAATGTCCTGTAATTTACAACTCTTATGACCTCTATGAATTGCTTATTTTTTCCAGAATTTACAGTATGAATCTGTGATAAACGTTGCTCTCTAAATCGCTTGTACACTGTTTTTCACACACATTAACTGGAACACTTCCTCTTCAAGCTAACCATTTTTTCGATGCGAAAAGTAGATTCTAAACCAGCACCGTAGAAAACTTATATAGTTTCTTCCTGTCTAATTCTCAAAAGAATAATCGTTTAAACCACGCCAGTTAAATTCTCAAAATTTTTGGCTGCAAATCTCGTGCACCAGAATTTGATAATGAAATTGTCCCGCAGGAAAGTTAAATGACATAAGAATCTCTTCCTTTATACAGTTCAACGAAGCTTTAATATTTTTGGAGAGAAATACATGTCAACAATTACTTCTTCGCCAAAACATATTTATTGTATATAGAATAAAGTGAAAGGCGTAATTTAGTAAAGTAATTGTCGCCAAAATGGCAAAGTTGATGTATAAGGATCAAAATGGCGCCACAATCTCGAATATATAATGAGCTCCTGTCAAAGTTATCAGGCGCCACAGTGTCGAGTATGGCATACTTCTGTCCGCCAACTGATCAAGAATGATGTGTCGCGATCTGATTAGCCCACATCAACAGAAGAAATTGTATATAAACTTGGATTATCCTCGAAGAAGCACCTCTCTTCAATCAGCCACGACTGGAACGATGACAATCCCTACCGCTCCGACGACGACTACTTCAACCAGCTTTAATTCTACTTCGGATTCATTATTACCTGTTCCTTTATTTATAACGCGTTTGTTGATTATTTTCTTATTCGAATAAAGGTTTAATTACCCACGAGAGAGATCCCCGCCAACAGTTATATCAACAACCCTCAAACCAAGCGACTCTTTTCACAACAGTAGTGCTTATGATGAATAACGTTAATCTTCGTTGAACATGTTTTTCTGTGGAAATGAACTCAAAAAATCAAGATGAGCATTTCTGCCAACAGCAGCTAAATCCGCAATCTTGAAACTTAATGCTGAAAACGTAGCATTATCGGAATAGCAAATGATGAATAACAGCTTGCAACCAGAACTGGCTGAAAAACAATTCTGCATGGCTCCATCAAAGTAAGAAACAAAGTAACAGTCAAAGGGCGAGAAATTTTCGTCGTTTCTTATAAGCTAAACATGAAGCCTTCCCATGCCGCAAGATTCGTTTTCTTGAAATTTCATCAGCAGCTTATCGATAGCTTAACACTTTAAACGCAGACCTTCATTTGCAAAGCTAGGAATATCCGCCTTATTTAAACATATAAAATCTTTGCTTAACACTGAATATTACACGTACTTTCTTTTTTCTACAGAGTTTCCAGAAATATCAAAATATACTACTCTGCAGTCATTGCAAAGGTTAATCAAAACAGGAATAG